>LPNX010547505.1:0-12420 GCA_001517045.1 Pseudotsuga menziesii | reverse complement strand
CAGTTTTACACTCTACCACGATTTTGGTTGTTTTCTCCTCGCGCACAGGTTTTTGGGGGCGTTTTTGGTCTCACACAGATTCTTCTTCCTCTCTCCACGAATTTCTGAGCACCCACGACCTGCAAATTCGCGTCCTTCCTATTAGTGGTGCATCCACGGGCAAAAACGGAGCTGCTTTTCCTCACGCAGGGCCTCCATTGTCTGTTCCTTTCCTTGCTGGGTCGGATTGGTTACCCACGCCCTGGTATTCTTCTGTTTGGGGCGCACATAGTGAGCTGAGAGCTGTGCTCTTGCATCCATGACTGACTGTGAAGGGCCATTCACGTTTTTGGCTGTCTCACAGATTAATTGGGTCGTTTCCCTGCTGTAGGTTATGCTCACTGGTAGATTTCGGGGCTGTAGTCTTCCCCATGTTGTGAATGTATTTGCTGTTACGTTTGGGGGCCATTGTAAATTCGAGTGAGAGTCATTTTGGCCACGATAGGGCCAAGAATGAATCAGGAATTCGTTTTCCTTGTTTAAGCTGTGGTCATCCATTGTTTGGGGCTGTCCCTGGGTGTTTTGCCTTCTTCACAGAGCTGTGAAGGGTTGATATGGCTGCTGGTATGCAGTGGTTGTCCATTGGACTGTCCTGGCTTGGCTTGTTTGTTGACAGCCTGTGAAACCCAGCTGTGATTGGTTTGTCGTTTATGTCCCCTTGGCTATGTCTAAGCCTGCAATTGACCCTTATTCCGGAGGAATCATGCCTAGCTCGGGGGTGGCAGCGTTGCTGAGAGATTGATGAGCAAGCTGGCCTATGGTTGGGTGGAACGTTGCAGCGACGTAGCTGGTTGCGGGTGAATTATTCATCAAAAGATAAGTCTGCTGTCTATACTTCATCTCTGTAAATTTTATATTGATGTTAAATGAATTATAATGAACATGGAGATTGCTGGAATGTGTGTGTTTGCTTCCGCTGTATGATTGAAGATAAATGCATCTGTGTATGCTTAATTCCAACATTTGTTTTCTGTTTATGTTCATTGGGCATCTTACCCGGCTGTATTGTTGTGCTCGTCGCGTCCTCTTCGCCGGTTGAGGGACGGGGACGTGACAAAATGGTATCAGAGCGAAAGTTGCAGCAATGGGCCTCTATGGGCCAAGAAGGTGCAGTGACAGAAGGTAGAATTACCTTCTCTGTTCAGCAGAGCAGCAAAAAAAAAATTTCAGAAAAATCGCCTAAGTGTGAGTAGTCGGACCACAGGAGGAAGTGGAATTCCACCGTTGCGGGTGAGCTGGAGAAGTTCCTACCCGCCGTTGCGGAGGGACTGGAAAAGTTTCCCGTCCGACCGTTGCGGGCGGCGAAGTGATCTACATCCGACGTTGCGGACGAGTGGCTGAAGTTTCCTGTCCGACTGTTGCGGACGAGTTCATGGAGTTAACCTCCGTCGTTGCGGGTAGAGCAACGATCTTCCCCTCCGACCGTTGCGGGTGGCGGAGTGATCTCACGTCCGATTCGAGATCCGTCCGATCGCCGATGCCGCGGAGAGTTTGAAGAGTCATCCGATCGCCGACGCATCCAAGGGTTAAAGCTCGAAGTTGGTTCAGAAATCGGAAGGGAGAATGCTCCGATGGCCGACGTTGCGGAGGAGAGAATGCTCCGACGCCCGATGCGAGAGTCAGCCGATGGCCGACGTTGGAAGGATTGAAGCTCCAAGGAGCCGCCTTTGCGGAGGCAAGAATCATTTGCCGGCCGATCAAAAAAGACTGCTGACGCCACAAGGGAAAGTGCCCCGATCGAAAGAGATGGCGAAGTGGGAGTTTGCCGTTGCGGATGGATAGGCGAAGTCTCCCGCCCGCCGTTGCGGGTGGCGAATCGCTTGGGCTTCCGATTAGAAAGGCTGCCGACGGCCGCCGTTGCGGAAGGTAGAAGCTTCCGGGGAGCCGCAGTTGCGGAAGGGTTGGAACACCCGGGGAGCCGCCGTTGCGGAAGGTAGAAGCTTCCGGGGAGCCGCAGTTGCGGAAGGGTTGGAACACCCGGGGAGCCGCTGTTGCGGAAGGTAGAAGCTTCCGGGGAGCCGATTCGGCGGAAGGTTAGAGCTTCCAGGGAGCCAATACGGCGGAAGGGAGAATGGTGGAAGGGCCGATACGGCGGAAGGGAGAATGGTGGAAGGGCCGATTTGGTGGAAGGGAGAATGGTGGAGGATCCGACGTTGCGGCTGGGAGATCGAAGTGGAAGCCGATTCAGCAGCTGCGAGATTGGTCCCGAGAGCCGATTTCAACTGTTCTCAAAGGGATTTTTCAGCTGTTTTCAGGAGAATTTCAGGGCTGAAAATGAGAAAAATGGCAGCGAGCTAATGCGCCAAATTGCGCGAAAATCATAGTTTTACAAAAAAAAAAAAAAAAAAAAGGGGGCTGCCCTCGACCCACCCTGCAGTGGCGGAAGCCCCAAGGGGGCAAGCCCCCTTGACCCCCGTCGTCCCCCTGAGATAGTCGCTCTTGAGAGAAGAAGACTCTATGTTTGGGGCAATTTAGTCGAATCTAGAATTCATAAAAGATGAAGGATACAATGGAAGTGTGGTGGCTAAAGTTAACATTCTCGGCCAAAATGCAGCTGTGTGTAAAATGCAAAGGTTTGTTGAAAGTCTTCATTCTTAGAAGGGGTGTGGTTTTCACATCCGAGGTCGGAATGACGCGTGTGAACAGGTGTTGGAAAGCTTACCCAGCAAGGAACGAGGATAAGTGACCAGAATCTAAGCATGGAGCAGCAAAGTGCTAATGATGGCTGCTGCTAGCAAATGGACAAATCTGGACAGTTGCATGCCCAGGGGCAGCAAGGACTAGGAAGTCAATCAGCTGCTGTGTGGAAAAGGAATTCCATGAGAAGATGAGGGAACTGAAAGGGAAGTTTTCATTAAACCCTATATTGCTGATTATAACTTCATTTCCTAAGTTTATGCTTGAACTGCATGGAGATATGTATTGCATGCATAGGATATTGCATGATCGATAAAAATATTGAAAATTACATAGTTATGATGAACCACTAATGATGATCATTGTTGTGATGTTGGCATTAGTGGAAAAACCAATGATGACATGGACCCGGATGGCTATGTTGCTGATGCTAATGAATGAGACCAGCAACCCTATGGAGAGGGGATAAAGCAACAAGTCCAGGGTGAAAGCTGGTGAGCAAATGCTGCAATCTCCTGCAAAGGACCAACCAAATTGGTCATGTCAAGGGTGTAAGTATGACCCATGCAGGTAAGAGTTGCTTATGACAGATTCCATGGATTGGTCCAGGTAAGAGACCTCATACCATGTGAATATTGGAATGTAGAAAGGTGTCATGCCTATACATGTTAATGATATTGATTATAGTAATGCATCCTATATGGGGTAGTCATGGTTAGGCCATGGTATGGTGGAATGCATAGTATTCCTGAATCAATGCAAGGTAGCGTTGAATGGACATGCATTAAGAAGATTTTATGAATCTTGTTGTTATGCATTGAATGAATGCCTATGAAGGATGTGAATGACTGATTGCATAAGTGTAGGTGCAATGTTGTGATGTATGGCATGAATGCATTGAGATGAATGCATGTGATATTATGGAGAACTAATGACTGAAATGATGAATTACTGATAATTCTGGAACTGTTTCGAAGGCTGTTATGAATGCAGGATAGTCATGATCAATCGGCTGCCAGAAATGCTCTATTGAAGAGCAAGGTGGTATGAATGATATGCTTGTGAAGTGAGGAGTATCTAACCACTTTATTTAATTGCATTAATGCTGTGACTATACCTTGCAATGTTAGTGTAATAATGATTGCATGAAGTGAATGAGTTTGGTATATACTGATGTGACTAACTCTTGAAGTGTTTGAATTTTATAAATTCTGGAAATGCTTCAGTGACGGTTGTAGCAATAAGATAGTATATGCATCCATACTTACCAAGTGTTTGGTTGATGGAATCTCATGTATCAGGTAGATCAATTTGTGAATGGAATTGAGAGGTAAGACCCTGACCAATGCTGGAATCTATCATGAAAAAGAGCTTGTTAAATTGGAATTGTGAATTTCAAATATTGCTGACAACTACTAGTCACTATTGGCTTGCATAAGCTTGTGTTTGGATGTTGAAGCTTGTGTTTCAGGTAGATTATTCAAGAACGGCATTGAGAGGTAAGGTCCTGACCAATGCCTGAATCTACCATATGATATGCATAATAGGTTGCTAGGATTCGAATTGTGAATTTCGGATTTGAGAAATTGCTGACAACCACTAGCCATTGTTGGCTCGCATAAACTTGTATTTGGTTGCTTGAAGCTTATATTTCAGGTAGATTATTCTGAGAACGGCATTGAGAGGTAAGACCCTGACCAATGCTAGAATCTACCGTGTAAGAGAGCCTGTTAGATTTGCGTTATAAATTTCAAATTTAAGAAAATGATGACCGCTTACAGTCACCATTGGCTTGCACAAGATTGTGTTTGGTTGGTTGAAATTCATGTTTCAGGTAGATTCTTTCAAACATGACAGTGAGAGGTAAGTTCTTGACCATTGCCAGAATCTACTATTTATGAGAAGAAGTCTCATGGTTGTGAAAATTAGTTGGTACGGGTTGTTAAGTTCGAATTGTGGATTTCGGATTTAAGAGGTACTAACGGCTACTAATCATTGTTGGCTTGTGTGAGATTGTGTCAGGAGGGACACATGGTAAGTGGGTAATCATGTTATGATAGTAAGCATAAAATTATAATGGGCATAGTAATGCTGCTTACAAGAGACCCACAATTGAGCAAGTCAATTTATGTAGTAGATAGAATCGCAAATTCTTATTGAATTTGATTGCTAATGTCATTGCTTGGTTATGAAACGATCAATTGGATTGTGGTATCAGGTGATGATTAACTGTTTGGCTATTTGATGAATGTGTCAGGAGTACACACTGCAGGAAAATCATGTGTGATGACCTGCAAGAGCCAAAACTTTATGGGAAGGTTTTCCTTTATCTTGGAAATGGGTTTCGGGTGAAACGCCATTGGACATTTTGAAAAATGTCTCATCTGCACTGCATGTTTGGTAATAACATGAGTGAGATGGTTTGGATTATGTCAGTAAGACGTGTGTGGATATGAAACGTAAACAAGAAACAGGGATGGGGCCTTGGTTTGCTTAAACCTGGTAATGGGTAACCACACAGACAGAGCTAGAGGGCTGACTTTCTTCTCCACAACCCCGGGATAGCACTAGAGGGGAATGCAGGGCCTGAGGGACTGTGTAGCAGAGAAGGGACTGATTCCTTGTGCTGGGTGTGTGTGTGGATGTTATAGAAGTCAGGCTAGTTCTGGTGTAGGTGTTCCTAGCTCCGCAGCGAGCTCACCAGCTTAGCATTCAGTTTTTCCCAGTTCCTGGATGGTGCTTAACAGATCTAAAGGCATATTGCGACGGAAAATGGATAAGTGTTCTGTAACCCTTGCTATGAATATGCATGTTTAATTGTTAAATTCTATATGCAGAACATGTTTGGTTTATTTCCGTGATGACTGATTGCTTGAGTATGCATAGGGCCTGCATGGCACACACCGGGAATGGGTGCACACTTTTCCGATGTCGAGTCATGAAAGGGTTTTCAATATTGATTACACTCTGGGGAGTGGACGCACTCCTGGTGTCTCAATAGTTGATAGTGAATGATATGAAATGTGATTATAGTATTAGAGCAATGATGCTGATGAATTTGCTTGTATTGCTTGTGTTTCTTGTGTTGACAGGCCAAAGGTAAAGGTAAATGGTTGATATAAGTGTATTGTTGATATAAGTGTATGTTGGTATAAGTGTATGGCGATATAAGTGTATGTGTCATTGTTGACATAAGTGTATGATGGGCTGTGATATGCCTAAGGATCCATAGTAGATCCTAGACCTGGAAATGGTCATGATAAAGTTCCAAGCCCAGTTAACATGGTTATGTACTGGCTGGACATTAATTATTTGATGTTGTGGAACAGCCTGCGTGCTGAAATAACATCTAAGTCCATAGGCGATCCCAAGGCTTGCAAAGTGAAGCAGGATCCTGTGGACGAACGAGGAAACGCACAATACAGATAAGTATTGGATTATTTTGCTTCTCAGTATACATGTGTATATGATTTGAATATGATGTTTTAAGCTCTTGTTCTAGAGATGAAAATTAATGAGAATAAACTAAACATGTGAATCTATTCAATGTTTGGATATAGGTGTCGCTGGAAGCGAGGACTTTGAGAGCATCCTAGAGGTGCATGTGGACATGTGATTGTCCTGGAAAGCTCGGAATGAGCGGTAATGAAAAAGGTGCTAGTAGGACGGGGAAGTCCTAGCAGCCGAGACAAACCATGTGGAGAGACTCCATGGTTTGGAGGTCTAGAAAATACCAAAGACACTAAGTGTCATGACCAAGAGAGATTGGTCCAGCATTCACAGTAAAGTGAAAGAGGCTGAGAGCATGAAAAGCCACCGCGATGGTGTGGGTTCCAGGATGGAACAGAACAAAGAGGGAAAAAACTCTTACTGCTCTCTCTTGCCTTTTGATTATACATATATATATATATGCTTATGCATTGTGAAAACAAAGGATTGTTGAATGCATGTATGATTGAGAATGAAATGTGTGTATTTACTTAAGTAAATTTGTGAATGCTGGAATAGTTAATTCCCTGCCCAGGAATGGACATGAATGAACTCATGTGCCTGTTGGGGAAAGGCATGAAAAATATGAAAGTTTCCTTAATGGAACTTGGACTGTCATGCCAATTGGGTAATTAACTAACTGATTTTGATATCTATATTATGCTTGGTCTGATAGACTTTCAATGGTGCATTCCACAGGTGAGAGAAGTGAAAACAGGTGGTGCACGTTGAATATGGCAGCAGATCAAAAGTTATTGGACTTGGCTGGAAGTCTCCTTCAAGTGATTGCCAAGACCCAAGAGAATCTTGGGGAGATGCTCAGGATACAGAAAAGGAAGAGTGAAATGAACCACCAGATTTTGCAAGACTCTATTGGTTTGCAAAGGGAGGTGAAAAGCCTTCTGGGAGCAATCGGCAAAGGAAAGGGAGGTGGATCAGCAATGAGACAATTGTCCAAGCGACCCGATAGGAAACGGTCCAGGCATGAAGACTCAAAGGAAATGGAGCAGGTCAAAATGAAGCAGCCAGTGAGATGCTGGAGATGCGGAGGACATCATTTACGCCGGGACTGTCCAATGAGGGAACATGATGAGGGCAATAGCCGCAAAGTTCCTATACTTCGGGATCAGCAGGAAGCTGTAAACCAGCAGGAAAAGTCCATGGAAGCTGAGAGGCTTGGTCTTGAACGTTCAAAGTAAATGATTGAACGTGGGGCAGATCTGCAATTTTGAATTTTGATGTGCAATTGTACATGTATTGTATATATGTAATGGAACACCGAGGACGGTGTTATTCCAAGGGGGAGGGTAATGTAATGTCCCCAGTTTCGACCCCATTTGCATGATGTATATATTGTAATTAATCATGGTGAGGAGCTCAAGGCAAAAGCCCCACCATCGATTTGGCTGTGTATGTTTCGGCAATGGGGATAATTGCCGATGGTATGTTGTGCTATCCGGCACATTTTAATTTGGCATCATGTAAACCCGCACATCAATTAATTAAACCACAACCAGCTACGGCAGTGCAACGTTGAATGAAAAGGGCATGGATTCCAAAGGATAAGGGGTGGGGATGTCAAACCTTGGTTTATGGGGAAAAACCCATGTTTTATTACCTTGTTGATTTGCCACCTTTTTGTCTCACCCAACCTTGTCAACCTCTTTAATGCTTCAGAACTGGTGGTTGAGGAGATATGGCTGAGTGGTTGAGGGCAGTTATTGCCTTTGGGAGTGGGGTGGCAGGGCTGTCATCTCCATACCCACATCCACACTCCACCCACGTTGCCCATTCTTCTCCCTCATGCACTCTTCCCTGGTCAGTTTTACACTCTACCACGATTTTGGTTGTTTTCTCCTTGCGCACAGGTTTTTGGGGGCGTTTTTGGTCTCACACAGATTCTTCTTCCTCTCTCCACGAATTTCTGAGCACCCACGACTTGCAAATTCGCGTCCTTCCTGTTAGTGGTGCATCCACGGGCAAAAACGGAGCTGCTTTTCCTCACGCAGGGCCTCCATTGTCTGTTCCTTTCCTTGCTGGGTCGGATTGGTTACCCACGCCCTGGTATTCTTCTGTTTGGGGCGCACATAGTGAGCTGAGAGCCGTGCTCTTGCATCCACGACTGACTGTGAAGGGCCATTCACGTTTTTGGCTGTCTCACAGATTAATTGGGTCGTTTCCCTGCTGTAGGTTATGCTCACTGGTAGATTTCGGGGCTGTAGTCTTCCCCATGTTGTGAATGTATTTGCTGTTACGTTTGGGGGCCATTGTAAATTCGAGTGAGAGTCATTTTGGCCACGATAGGGCCAAGAATGACTCAAGAATTCGTTTTCCATGTTTAAGCTGTGGTCATCCATTGTTTGGGGCTGTCCCTGGTTGTTTTGCCTTCTTCACAGAGCTGTGAAGGGTTGATATGGTTGCTGGTATGCAGTGGTTGTCCATTGGACTGTCCTGGCTTGGCTTGTTTGTTGACAGCCTGTGAAACCCAGCTGTGATTGGTTTTTCGTTTATGTCCCCTTGGCTATGTCTAAGCCTGCAATTGACCCTTATTCCGGAGGAATCATGCCCAGCTCGGGGGTGGAAACGTTGCTGAGAGATTGATGAGCAAGCTGGCCTATGGTTGGGTGGAACGTTGCAGCGATGTAGCTGGTTGCGGGTGAATTATTCATCAAAAGATAAGTCTGCTGTCTATACTTCATCTCTGTAAATTTTATATTGATGTTAAATGAATTATAATGAACATGGAGATTGCTGGAATGTGTGTGTTTGCTTCCGTTGTATGATTGAAGATAAATGCATCTGTGTATGCTTAATTCCAGCATTTGTTTTCTGTTTATGTTCATTGGGCATCTTACCCGGCTGTATTGTTGTGCTTGTCGCGTCCTCTTCGCCGGTTGAGGGACAGGGACGTGACAGATGGTTTCACCTTCATTGTCTATTAATTTAATGCAATATCTTGAGACTCTTAATATCAAATCTCTCAACCATGCAGCGGTGTTCTGTAATTCTCTATTCATGGGTTGGAAGTTTGCACTATCCCTAGGAATATCGAGGGTTATGGCGGTGGAATGGGATGATTTCATTGCTTCTCTGAGAGCTGCTAGTATAACTATTTGTTCTAATCATGACATTTTTGTTTGGGATGGTGATATGCATGATGGTACAGTCATGACCAGTTTGGTTTATGATTCCTTGTTAAAGTTTCATCATACTTTTCAGCCTCAGTGGTGATTCACGATATTGTGGATAAAAAAGGTGGCGAGAAAAATTAAGTGCTTCCTATGGCTTACTTTACAAGATAAAATTATGTCGTGGGACTATCTGATGCACAGGGGTTTTCAAGGTCCCCGTAGATGTTGTTTTTTCTTAAAGGATTTGGAGGCTACGGTACATATTTTCTATTGGTTCCTGGGTTTCAAATATGTGTGGTCGGGTCTGTGTGATCATTTTCAGACTACATGGTAGTGGGATAATGTTGATATCTCTGGCTTCCTTCGTAGTGTGGATAACCATTATAAAATCCCTCTGGAATGTGTCATGCTCTGCATTTGGCATTTCTAGTGCATGAGAAATGACCATTTATTTGACGGGTGTTTTTTGGATCTTGATCGTGTGGTTCAAAAAACATTGGACATCCTTGGTTTCAGCTTGGATCCTATTCCAAAGAATTAGGGGTACAATTGCGGTTTATAGTAACCTACCTCTGGTAGATAATGTTGGGTTTTTCGATGGTGTGGAACAGCAGGGGATGTGTGGTGCGAGTATGGTCATCCTGATGCCGGAGAATCATTTTTTCAGCTTGAGGATGTTTGCTGGTAAGGGCACAAACATTCGTGCTGAACTATTGGCCCTTTAGGGTTTGTTAACCTTTGCTCAGGAAATGGGAATTGTTTTAGACTAGATTGTGGGAAACTCAATGGTTATTATAGTTTGGGCGATGCGGAGGAACAACCTCCAATCATTAGTTCTATCTCATTGGCTTGGAAAAGTTAGACGCTTGCTGAACTTGAATCTGCATCTGGTATGCTACCATATTTATTGAGAATTAAATTTTCATGCTGATGCACTTTCTAAGTTGGTTTTGTATCAAGATTCAGGGAGGATATTGTGGAAAGAACACACCATGGCTGGTACCATTGTGGAGGGCACTATGTCTTGTCATATTTAGACTGGTTATGTGCAGTCTGTTGGAGTTTGCTTGGTGTTTTAGTGGGAATTTTTTTCATATTATAGTATGCTCATATGCTATAGTTTTTGTTTTTGGTTTCGATTGGATCACAGTTGCTGTATGGCACTTCTGAGATGTTATTGTGATGTTATCCTTTCCCAGTTCCTTTGGGGATGGCTGATTGTATATTTTGGTCAGTTCTTGTTATGACGTTATTTGTAGATTATTTTATTATGGTTGCTGGGGAAACTCTTTCATGTTTTTCAAAGACTCTTTGGAGGATGTAATTATTGGGGGCCCTTTTGATACGACTTTATAATATATAAGGTTGTCTTTTTCGGATGAAAAAAAAATATTAAAAAAGTGAATATAATTATTATTTTTTAAGAACAAAGTGAATAGGATTACAATGAAGGATATGAGTTGACTGGTATTTTTAATAATATGGATTACGATTATAGTTATATGTATATTAATAAAGTGAATATGATTATAATGTAGGATATATAAATACTTATGGTATTTTCTATCATATTAACATGGATCAAGATTATATTGCATAATGGGATTATGGAATTGATATTTGGGATTTTGAATTGATATTGGTTAGTTCATGAATAATATATCCAATGGTTTTTATTAATTCAATCTCTTTTAATAATTTTATAGGAGGGAATAATATGTTAGTTTAATAATTGTAGTGTTGTGCATCTTAATCATGGTGAATTTTAAAATATATAAATAATGGCATAAGTGAAAGCTTACTTAGAGAAGTTGTGATGATTATAGTGCAAAATCATTGTTGCTACAAAAGAAAGACGAAAATTGATTATACACACAAAACATATTTGAAAAATAGGACTGCAATGTAAATAACAATAGTAAGATAATTCATTATGTTGGAGTAAGGGATTTTCCACATAATCATATCAAACTTAGAGTTTCATTATGGAATTGTACTTTATAGTTTTTAATAAATGTTTAATTTTGTTTATGTGTTGTGGGGGTGTTACACAAGCTCCCAAATTGGATACATGAGAGAAAACAGATACAAGAGAAATTCCAAAACCCTAACCCTAGCATTGATTCTTAACCTAGTAACTAAATGATAAGATGAGCGACAAGTTTTACTCATTTGAGCTTATGGATCTAAAATAGTACACTCATGTGTGGTGCACTTAAGCCCATATCATGGTATATTCACTAGTACAAGTGATCAATTTTGCCACGGCAAAAACATGGCAATATCCACGGAAAAGCGTGGATATTGCCACATTTAAGTGTTTTTTGTTCTGTGGAAACTATTTTGTCGCAATAGCGACGACCCCTAATTTGCGTCGCAAGAGCGACGACCCCTTTCCGTCGCTATAGCCACGCTCTGTATAAGGTTTTTTAAAAATTGGAAATCCAAGCCGTCGCTATAGCCACGCAATTTCGTCGCTATACCCACGCCTTTCCGTCGCTATAGCCACGCTCTGTATAATGTTTTTTTAAAAATGGAAATCCAAGCCGTCGCTATAGCCACGCAATTCTGTCGCTATACCCATGCCGTTCCATTGCTATAGCCACGCTCTTGCGTCACTGTATCGACGTTGGGTGAAATTTTATTAAAAAAAAACACTTGCATTGCCATCGCTGTATCGATGGTGGGTGGAATTTAAAAAAAAAGAATACTTGCTGCCGTCGCCAGCTTATCAATATCCTTCTATTTCTTAAAGGAATCATAATGTGTGGTGCCATCTTCCTTCTCACAACGCTCTTTAGACCACTCAAGCTCTGCCATAAGACATTGGTTCTTGCTTAGTTCAATTGCTAGCTTACCGACGTTTGCGTTATGATTGTTTTCAGTATCTCTTGCTATTTGTAGGGCAATCGGTGCTGCATCATTATTCTGCACAATATGGATATCACCGATTCAAGAACAGGTTTCACTTTTCAGTTAGTAACAGAATAAAATTCAGAAATTTGTGATAAAATTCCATGCTACATTACAATTTAATATCAAACTCTTAACACAATTTCAGAGGATAGATTTCAATATTGCATAACTTTTTCTTATGGACAAAAACCTAGCATAACTTTTACTT
>LPNX010547498.1:0-15529 GCA_001517045.1 Pseudotsuga menziesii | reverse complement strand
CAGGACCATAACCTGCGAGGTTTTGTTAAACCAAACATACCGGACGCTGCTCTAAGCTGATTGTGTGGACAAAACCTCCTTATTGGCTCTGATTCATAAAAATCAGGCCAACAGGTCCTCCATCTGTAACCACTTCCTTGGGTACTTCGAAACGGGTAAAGATTTTACCATATAAGAAATCGATCATAGCCTAGTCATTGGCTTTCACCAAATCCACATCTTCTACCCATTTTCATCATGTAGTCGGTACAAACCAAGATGTAGGATTTCTGCCTGGAATGAGGACTGATAGGACCAACAAAACCTAAGTCCCATATGTCAATAGGTTCAACCACCGGTTATGGTTGAATATGCATTTGATCCAATCTGTTAGCTTGGCCCATCCTCTGGCAACTGTCACATGACTGGACATATCTTTTTGCATCCCTGAAAATGGTCGACCAATAGTAGCCCATTCTTAGTGCTTTGTGTCCTGTCCACCTATATGCAAAATGTCCCCCACAAGGCTCGTTATGGCAGGCCTTCAGAATATGGAATATTTCATCTTTTATTACACATCTTCTGATCTCAAGATCAGGGCATGTGTAGAAGATATGACCATCTATCCAACAATACCTGGCACTTTGTTGAATAATTTTCCTCCTTTCTCTTTTTGACAAATGTGCTGGAAGCTTCCCTGCAGCCAAGTAGTTAGTGACATATGCATACCAAGGAGAGTGAGATGAAACTGCAAATAAGTGTTCATCTGGAAAAGAGTCCTTAACAGGCAGATTATCATCACTATTAGTAAAACGAGATAAGAAATCAGCGACAACATTTTCTTTTCCAGGTTGATCTATAATGGTGATATCAAATTCATGTAATAATAACAACCATATAGTTACCCAAGCATTTGTAACAAGTTTATTCATTAGTTACTTGATGGCCGAGTGGTCAATGTGCACAAAGGTAGGATATCCAGTAATATAATGTCGCAATTTGTTAATGGAGTAAACAATGGCTAAAAACTCCTTCTTGGTAACAATATAATTAAGTTAAGCATGAGCTAAGTTTTTTCTAATATAATAAAATGCATAAGGTGCTTGACCATTCTGCTGTCCTAAAAATGCTCCAATGGCGGTATCAGAGGCATCTGAAGAAATGTGAAAAGGAAGGGCCCAATTGGGCCCTCTTAGGATGGGAGTTGTGGAAAGATTCTCCTTAACTTTAAAAAATGTTGTCTGGAATGCCTCATTCCAAGTAAATTGCACATCCTTCATTAACAATGAAAACAAAGGAGAGGCAAGTTTGGTAAAGTTCTCTATAAATATTTTGTAATATCCAGCATGCCCTAAGAAACTTCACACTTCTTTCTGAGTTTCAGGAGTAGGTATATTTTTTATTACCTTGATTTTAGAGGGATCTACCTCGATGCCATCAACATAGATAAAATTCCCCAACACTACCCCTTCACTCATCATCATATGGAACTTTTCAGTGCTCAAAGATAGTTGGGTATGCTCGTAGCATGTTAAAACCTTTTCCAAGTTTTTCAATGCTTCTTCAAAGTCTTGTCCATAAGGAGTAAAATCATCCATGAAAATTTCCATACTATCATTAACCAATTCTGAAAAGATTCCAATCACAACTCTTTGAAATGTGGTTGGTGCATTGCATAAGCCAAAAGGAAGTACTCTGTATGCAAAAGTTCCCTAGGGACAGGTGAGGATAGTTTTATCTTGGTCTTCAGGAGCAATATGTATTTGATTGTACCCGCTAAACCCATCCAGGAAGGAGAAAAAATTCTTACCAAAAAATGTATCAAGTACTTGATCTATGAAAGGAAGGGGAAAGTAATCTTTCTATGTTGCCTTGTTCTGCTCTCTATAGTCCACACAGAGTCTCCATTTACCATCACTAGTACAAAATGAGGAATTAGCTACTACATGACTAAAAATTCTAGTCACCACAGGTTTTTCAAGTGATTTACTACTAAATATGAGCAATTTTGATTGACCCAACTATAAACGACTAAAATTAACGACTAATTTAGTCACCAGTTAACAAATATGACTAGATAATAAGTGACAGAGTTAAAAATGACTAACATAAGTGACTAATTTAGTCACGACATAAAAAATGACTAGCTAGAAGAATATGAATTAGTCATTTATGTTAGTCATTTTTAATTGTGTCATGGAAAATTACAATTTTGACAATAAAGTCAAAATTTTGTAAATTGTCTACCTTCTATTAGTAATATTGGTGCCATGCACCTCAATCTTCAGAGATCCAACAAAGCAATTGTATGAATTTTCTCTTGACCATCTTTATCCGTGCTGCATCATTAATGAAGAAAACCCAGTTAAGCATGTGCCAAAGGAAAATTGCGTTCCTTATACGTCAATTATGAATTAGGTACTACAACCAGTACCATATTGATACCTAGAAGCATCATAACTAGTTGTTGGTCCTTCAATGTAAGAGTCCTTGCAAGTCCCATACTGAGGTGATTTTGTAACTTCAGTATAAGTATTATGATCTGTGACCATCGAACTTATAGCTGCACCAGTCAACGTAGCTTCACCAAGCTCAGTTCCTTTAAACATCGTAGCAGTTGATCCAATTATAATTAAACTAGGGTGCTGACCCAGAACCATTCTTAGATCCATATGCAGTATAAAGGTAGAGGCTCGACCCCATCTCTGATTTTCAGGGAAATATTTCGATTCCTGGACCTCTTATAGGCCTCATGAACCTCTTTCGGTTAATTATTAATACAAGGATCATATAACTTGTCCCCTTTTTAGTGACCAAAGCACAAAATCACTAAAGGAACACTTCCATGGATACAAAAATTCAACATGTCATAATGTTGATGAGAAGAAATTAACAATCACAAAAAAATAAATAAATAATTAAACTATTGATCCAAAGTATCAGCATATAAACATTGCAACAAACACACGAGGAAAAGGCAAGATAACAAGGACAACACACAAAGAAAAATATAGATAACAAACACGGATGCGGGAAGTTACAGTGTGAAGGTCAGGGAATCCAAAGAGTCTCGAGATGGTAGCAGGCTTCAAATTTGAAGCCTTCAGAGCCCTTCAAAGGCCATTTTAAACGTCATAGAAGGCCACAAGGAATTTTACCATGCAAAAAGAAATTAGTTTCATTCCCAGCACTTCAATAATGAAATTGAGTAAGCCTCGGTAAATTTGCAACAGAAGGGTAGCTACAAAATTTGCCTATCCAGGGATTCAGTGGACTATGGGAGATTCGAGACTCAGAGTCTTCCCAAGTGCGCTTGAATAGTTAGATCATGGATGAGGATCTCAGTCCCAATCGACATGGACCACGGTGGGCCACTAGGCTTCCTAGTGCCAAGTTCAAGTCGGTGAGTCAGCACTATGAATCACAATTCGATGTTCACTTTCAAAGCATTTAATGGCATTAGCATGCATTACTAATTCACCAACTTCATTAAATCTTGGTATGAGATGATGCCACCTGCCAACTCGATTTTCCATCTGTCATCTTATTGTTCACCGAGTCACTTGATATCACAACTTACAAGTCACTTGAGTATTTGAGTATATAATGTGAAATTAAATACTCATATGAGTCATATCTAAGGATGGTGAATTGATTTGATAACCCTCCACTGTCAAGGCTATGTAAGGAAAAACTAATTGTGTTGTTTTTTGGGTTACAACTTACAAGTTGAAATTTACAATGCATTGAGCAATCTTTTCTAGATTTGAACCTAACCTGGTCCAATGGGTATGTAAGTTTCCAGACCAGGGTTTCACCCAGTGCTATACATTTCTATTATGACCACCACAAGACTGGGATGACGTATCTTTGGTAGCAGGCTAGCAGCACGCCGCCCTTTGTTTGTTCTCATGAATCATGTCCTATACTAGTTAGTCCAATATTCTATAATTTAATCCAATTTCCATTCATTTACTGGGGTCATAATCATTTGAATCATCACTCCCAGTCTCCCACGGTCCACCTAGGCCGCTTAGTCTACCTGTCTCATCGAAGGAAGGGGGTTATTCAGTAGAGACAAAGGCAACTGGAATGGAGGGCCAACCATAGAGAATGGTTGTACAATATGCATATAGTCATCTCTAAAAGAAACGAATGAATTTGTCATATACTTAACTGAATATTATCATTACTTAATTTGTCGACATGCTTACATGGTAACTCTTGTGCCCGAGCTGTTTATGAGGGTTTCCTATGTATACAATGGCTATGATTTAGAGAGGATCATTCCCATCATTCAAAGCACTAGTGGGTTTCTCCTACAAATATCGCTATTATGTCTCCCCTCCTCACTCACCTCACCTTTTTACTTGAGTCTTCTTCGTCTTCTTCTTCTTCCTCCTATGGGCTCTCTGATCTACGCCCTGAGTGCCCTCATAACGAAGAATGATCTCTGAAAGTATCTGGAAATCTTAGGAAAACAATACCCAGTTTTTCCTCACCTGCATAGATATATCTATGTTATGACGTAGAAGCAATTATAAAATGATTTTTTTGTAACTAGCCTAGATCGAGCTTTACCCGGCTCTATCATGCGCCGAGAGGGATCAAATATTTCGAGCTGCAAACCCTTTTTTGGAGTGCAATTGTTGCATTATGTCACCCAAGTGCATTGTTTTACATATGTTTATCAATGTAATCTATGTTTTCTTTAAATTATTAAATTTTTCCAGTCTGATATTCCAGTTAATATGGGGTTTTATTAGTGTTATTATATTATTTTCTTCTAGTTATTATGGGGTTTTATTAATGTTATTATATTATTTTCTTTCTAGTTTATTATTATTTGTAGAGTGTTATTTTTATAGGGTTAGTATGGAGAATTATAACTATTTACAGTCAATGGAAAATCCAATCACAATGGATCTGGAATTTAAATTCTGAAATAAATTATCCCATACCAAATCGTGGAGTTAAAACCAAACCATTTACCGTCAATGGAAAATCCAATGAGAATGGATCTGGCATTTAAATTCTGAAATAAATTATTCCATACCAAATCGTGGAGTTAAAACCAAACTATTTACCGTCAATGGAAAATCCAATCAGAATGTATTCTGAAATAGGTTACTTTTCCCACTTTCTTGACACTAAATTTGCATTGCTTATTTCCAGAAACTATTGATAATTTTGTTTTGTTTCAGATGTGGAAGATTTAGAATGGAACTCGTTAAATAAAAAGTTGAGTGAATACTGCAACCCAGGACAACATCCAAATTCTGGAATTCCAAGAGTCCAGTCTTCCACGATCTCTAGTTAATAGTTTGGAGAAATTTTCAATCCGGAGCAGAAATACCATACGCAATTTCACTAACAGCAGTATTCTGTACTTACCCTATAGTCTAGAAAAATTATATAAAACCAAAATAAATAATTCTTAAACAAACAACCTAGGGTTATTGGTGGTAAGAAAGTGGCTAATGGCCATTTAGTTTAACGTTTGAAGCAGAAGAGCTCGTACCCAGTGACAAATTTGCCCCTATGATATATCCAAGGTTGAGTATCTACTGGCCAATAATCTAAAGACGTTGCACGCCAACCTGTGAATAGGTATTTTAAAGGAGGTACAATTGAGCTTGCATGTGAAATCATTTCTTGCATGTGAAATCATTTCGAGCGTAGAATCCCAGGTCATGGCCTTGTGCAATTTATATGATCTCGTTGACTAGAGTTAAATAATTTCTCTATGAGTAGTCAGGACTCTGGTGTATAATATTGGCAGTTAGCTCACATAATGATTTTTAGAAATATTGAAACTCAGACTGCTCAATTTACCAGGAGCCATTCGGAATAGGCGAGGAGAAAAGTGCAATGGAATGCAACCACATGCACCACCAAGTTTGCTTATTTGAATAGTTGGTAGTTTAATGTGAAATTGAGCTTGTTGCTGATTTTCTACGAACGGTTGGCCAGTGGTGTGGAATTGGTGAGGTTGTCAAGTAAAATTGTTACTGTGGATATGGGGTTTATTTTCTGGAGGATTGGGAGCGGGTGTCTCTGGTTGTTTGGCGGGATTGAATCCATTCATTGTTGCCGCCTTAATGCTCGGTTGTGCTTGAATCAATAACCATTCTATAGTTCTTGCACCGTCTTTGAAACCAAACGTATTGATGAGGTTTAACATAGGATTCATTGTCATTTCTAACAGGCAATATATGGTCTCTCCACCTTTGTTACATCCCAGCTCTCTGGTAAGCTCTATCAGACGCCTAGTTTCCTTCGGCACTGAGAAATTTACTGTCTGTCCAGCGGTCTGCGAATCCAGTTCTTGTTTGAAATGTATCATCCATTCTGTTTCCATTCCCATTTTTAGTAAGGAATCAATTGTCTGTCCACCACTGGCATAACCCATCTCCTCTGTCATCTCTACCAAACCGTTCATATTATCTAGCCACATCCAGTCCACTGCACGCCCTAGAAATTTCAAATTTAAATCATTTTTAATTTCATCCAATAGTTTTATACATTTCTTGGGCATGGCCACTCTCAAACGGTCTCTATTGCAATACTTGAATACCTACGATGGCTGCTCCTCGCGTTCTTTGTTATCTGTAATTGTGGCTGCTCCTCACGTTCTTTGTTATCTGTAATTGCTCTCAGCCTTATTCCGAAGGTCCAGCTTGTACGTATTGTTTTGAAGTGTGTATAGGTGTTTTGATTTAGTTACAAATATATACACATACCTAAGATTATTAATTATTAAGCCAACTTGTATATATATAGATATATAAGCCGACTTTTTTATGTGACACGTGTCATCTCCACGTTGAGCACGGAATTACACTTCTACCTTATACCGGGATGTAGAATGCGCCTCTCGGCGCAATCATGTGAAATACACAAACATGCATTTTCCTACCTCGGGCAAGATAAACCAACTCAAACGTGATTATGTGCTTATTGGGCATCAAGGAATTTTCAATTGATTAAAATTGAATGGGTGTTTTTTATGAATAGCATCCCTACAGTTTGAATCCAATTTCTACCAGTTTTGATTATGGCTTCGGCCTATCCGGACTGCAGTGACAGAGATTTTAAGTCTGAGTCTACGGCAGAAGAAGGTCCCCTTGATTCTGAAGACCGTACAGGGGAGAAAAGTCCTTCTGCTATTAGTTCTCCATTATATTATCCAGATTCTGAAGAAGATGGATGCTCTGGGGATTCGGGTGGTTTCGTAAGGACTAAAGGACTGGATTATTGCCCCGAGAGCCACAATCTGTTGGCATCGCCTTCAGCCTCTAGAGAAGCCAGGGGAGGGGCTTCATCCAACACGGATGGACAAGATTCCGCCAGCAATTCGGTAGGGTTTTATTTTCCGAGAACTTGTCTGTGTATTGGGTACATTTTTTTGTTTTTGTTTTTCTTCTTGTATAAAGTATTCATGGTCCGAGGGCCATTTTGTGTTTTTAAGTTTTAAAACCACCAGGACTGGAAGTCCTTTTTTTTAGTGTAAAACCCCATTATTGGAGGGCCATTTGGTTTTTTAAGTAAAAAAGCCACCATGATTGGAAGGTCATTTTGTTTTTGTTTGGCAAGTCTAAAACATCCATGATTGGGGGGTCATCTCATATTTCGGAGGAAATAATGTTTTGAAGGTCTACACAATTTAATGGCAGGAATAGAATTAGTCTTTGAAAGCCACCATGACTCGAAGGTCATTTTGCTTTTGTTTTTTGAAGGCTAAAACTTTCATGATTGGAAGGTCATTTTGTTTTTGTTTTTAAAGGATGCAATTCTCATGATTGGAGGGTCGTCTTATATTTCAGAGGAAATGATGTTTTGAAGGTGTACACAATTTGTTTTGAAGGTCTACACAATTTGATGGCAAGAATAGAATTAGTCTTTGAATTGCATGTGTGTATATCATCTGTTAACTCTAAAATTTATCACCATATAATCCTATAAGAGCAACAATTTCGATTTCCTTGTTGGTAGCAGATATTCCTCTTCTTCAACTGTATGAAATTCATCTGGCCAAAAACTTGGTCCTCTTTTTGCAACTGGATTGCATAATGGACTGTTGTCCGTAGTATGTACCACAAGCAGTGTTGCGAAAATATATGATAATATCCGATTTCTGACAATATTTCTAATTTTTTTCAAGTTTCTCAGGTTTCCAAGTTATCAGAGTTTTTCAGGTCCAAGTGTATGCTGGGCGAAGTTTGCTGGTTTTTCTCCCATTTTTTTTCCCAATTTTCCTAGTTGATGACCTCGGTTGCTTCTTTGTCAATCCCAAGTTTCACAAAACTGACCATAAGAGTTTAATATTTCCATATTTATACTAAAGTAGTGGCAATCTTTTATACTACAGCAGAGCTACAGTACTTTTTGTAAGAAAATCAGTCGGCTGTTGGATTTAATAAACACCTAATTGGAATTGAAGTGGTATAGCCTAATTGAGTAGCATTTAGGGTTTATGGAGGTCAGTTCGATGGAGATATTCAGGTATGTGCATAAATGCATGTGTGATCACTGGTAAACACCAAATAGCTATAGGGGCCTAGGTTATATGTGAACCAGGGCATTGTTTCCTTGGGGGGATAACATCTATATTATGTTTGCAGCTAAATGGATGCCTGAATTCTGGGTGGATTTTTTTGGGCTTTAATATTAAGTGTTATAATGGACCTCTATTGATTATGGTTAAGACCACGCTCAAGTTACCAATCTTTGTGGCAAATAAGTGTTCATGGAATCATGTCTATGGATTCGTTACTGTGAACAATCATTTAATGGTGATACATTTAAGGACTGTGTAGATTCCTTCCTAAATTTTAAATTGTTTTTTGAGTCTATACTTTAGCTCTGCCCATTAATAGATGGAGAATAGATATAATCAGTAACAAGGAGTCTGGATAAAGGTAATGCTCTTGCACATGCAATCAGTTTAAGGTGCTCTTGGTATCTTGAACATTTGAGTAAGTCACCTACTTCAAAAACATAACCCGAAGGATGTTAAAAGAGAAATGAATTTTTTTTAATTTTATGATTAACTCTCTTGTGGCTAAGAGGAGCTGTATTTCATAGGGTTATTTTCTCACCTTCTGTAATGCAGTTTACTAGCAATGGATCTTTTTACAATGTTTTTTGGTTTCATTTTACTGAAATAAAGAAATTCTGGTTTTGTTAATGAGAACTTGTTTTGTTCAGTTTCCGAGGATGGTGGATTCTCCAGATACAGAGTGGACTGATGAGAAACATGGTTCATACTTGGACTCAAATTGAGGCATCATTTGTAAAGACGATGTATGATAAGGAGTATTGTGCCTTTGATTTATGTGGCCAGGCTCCTAAAGAACTAGAAAACCTTGATCCAGATAGTGCTGAATCAAGGCTTAATTTTCCTTCTCCTTTCAATGAGGTAATTCTATATTCCATGATAATTTTGTTTGATTTGGTTTTTTATTAATATGCATGCTTTATATGACCAATGAATTGATTCAATGGGATTTTCTGTTTGAACTTTTTTGAATTATTTTTGAAGTGAAGCTTGTGACACTCATCTGTGAAGTGATACTTGTTTCTCCAGTTCAAAGTTTGGCAAAAGGGTTGTTGGAAGAAGCCACCCCATTTTGTTAAGTGTCAATAGTCAGTTGTTCCAACAGTTCTAGGGAGCCCTTGGGTGCAGCACTTTAGAAATCTGGTCTCTTCCAATAAACGAGCAGTGACATTGAGTTTTGTCAATGAATCTTGGAGCAGTGGTGCACAAAAGGGAGCAGTCATGTTAAAACATCCAGGTAATACTAGTGCAGCCATAGAGGAATCCTCAAATGTAGATCAAAGGACTTGTGCCTAGCATCATAGGTTGCAGAGCAACTACACTAGTTTTCCTAGCCTCTGTGGCAAAAGGGAGATGAGTACTGTTTATGATAAGAAGCTCAATGTTTCTGCTACTGCAATCACAGGTGAAACTGAATGGATATCATGCTGATTATTTTGTTTGTTATGTAAGCAATAGTTGCACACTCTCCTTTCATAAATATATCTCATTTTATGTTTATATTAAATCAATATTTTTTGCATCAATCAATAGTGTTATCTGATGATATTTTATTTGATGCAAATCAGAAAATTGATGATGAGGCCAAAGTGGAAAGAAGTCGAGGTAATAATTTATTGGATGTGGACCATAATTTTGAGGGCAATGAAATAGGGGAAAGAAATCCAAAGAATCGGAAAGTATTTGTTGATGGTGGCTGTAGCTCCACCAAAGACCAGGTATACTTTTAAATGCCACTTAAGTAAATTTGCAAAACATCATGTTGTCCAAGTTTTTGGTATTTGTTTTATTTGTTTTTTATGTTCCTTTTATTATGGTTCTTTGATAAGGGTAATTCAATATTGGATATATTTTGAAATTAATACTTCAAACTATGTTTGAACTTTAGGTGGTTCCATTTCTTGGGAGTGAAGCGGGGGATTGCAATTATACTTCCAAAGTTCAAGGTTTCTCTACTGATACTGATCAACAGTTTAACGACGCAATCAATTCCTTACCTGCAACAATAAAAAATAGGACATATTTTCTCAAACATGAGAAGCTATAATGAAATGTTGGTGATTTTACAACAGATGACTTTTCAGATGAATTTTTAATTGAAAGTGCAAAACGATGTGGCAAGCAATCGATGGAACAAGGTAAAGTGAGGAGAAAGTTGTGACAGTTTCTTAACCAACAGAAGGATCTGGAATCTATTTGGTACAAACCCTTTACCTAGAGGAAAGCCCAAGACAGAAAGTTATTAACAACTGAGCATTTTGAAGAGCTTCATGCTACTTTACTCATTCTAACTTGGATACAAGGAAATATTTCTGAGTAATGATATCTCTACAGATGGATATTTTACCTGTCTAAAGAATATTCCGGATTGTATACATATCTTTGGATATTGTTTTATTCTTAATTGAGAAAAAAGTTCCAATTAGATCAAAGGTATGTTTCAAATATATTCTTCCTGTATCTATTCTTCAGATCTCCATGCTATTGCAAAATTTGAAAGAAAATGGTAAAGATAGAATAGTTAAAATTTAACACAATTAAACTCACCCACTTTTTTTAGCCTTATTCTCTTTTAAGTTGAAGTTGGACTGTTTTATAGCTTGTGTGTCATACCATGTTGCATTAGTGTTGCTATTGAATTTCTGTTTTTTTCTGTGTAGAGAATTTTTGAGCCAACACATTTATAATGAACTCACCACTGATCATCAAGACTGTTCTCTTCCATTCTATTGATAACCCTGATGATGAGGCATGATTTCACTCAAAACACATTGGTTTAAGAGTTCTTTACACAGTGAACCAGAAATCCAATAGTAATATATTGAGCTGTGGAAATATATATGGAAGTGCTTACAGAGACTTGTCGTTAATCTCTGAAAATTCTGACTATGATCATCTATTTATGATCTGGGTGTTAACATTTATTTATCTTGTATATTTTCCTGATGAGTTTGAAGGCAGGAGGTGTGGCCCTGAATTTGACAGTAGCTTCTCATGTAAGAACCTTCCCTGTCTGGTACTGTATTTTGCTTTTGTATGTTTGATCCTTTTCTGCTGAAGACAATAAATTTCTAGTTTGTATCTTTTTCAGCTCAACTTCGCAATGTGCCTAGCAAATAGGCAAGTGAATTTTCTAATCCAAGATATAATTTTATCTGCATCATTTTCAGGTTTTTTTGATGGATCCTTGGTGGAATCCAGCAGTGGAACAGCAGGCTCAGGATCGCATTCATCGACTTGGACAGTATAAACCAATCAGGTACTTTGTTTACAGTCTAGTCAGTTTGTAAGTAACTATATCTTTTTTTTGGTTTGGTTTGTTCTGTTGCCCTGGAAAAATAAATCTCATAACAATAAAACCATGCTCGTGTCTAGTTTTTGTAATACAACTGTGGTAGTATTAGTTTATCCTGTTGCCTATTTGAAGCAGCTCGCACGCTATTAGCGAATTACACACAGTGGGGTATATTTGAATTTTGGACCACTGTTTCCTATCCTTGGCAGTTTATTTTGAACCAATGTTAATTAAACAGTTATCTATACGTTCCTCAAAGAATAATATATGATTAGGTCAAAACAAGTTTTGAAATTTTAAAAAGGCTTATCAAAATGTAATAATGGTATTCATGCGACAGTAAATTGCTAATAATCATTAAACATAGGTTTTTGATACATTGCCGTCAAGTTGCTTTGGAAGCAACTTAGTTTTAGGTTTCTATAGTCTCATTCAAGCTTCTTTGATCAAGAAATAAAGGATACTAAGATAACCTTTTTGGTACCATAACACAACTTTTGTGAACCAATTCATTAGTACAAATTTGAACTTTGAAATTTTTTGCTGATGCTAAAAATATATAAAATTTTCCGGAGAAGTCAAATTGCTTAATTCTTTGGTCATCTACAAAGTTTTTAAAGGCCGACCATTGTAAACGTTTCTTAAATACATTCTGTTGCAATTGGCCCTTTTGCGGAGTTTTTAGGCTGTGCCCTTGAAAGCCTTTTTGAAATGCATTCTGTTGCATCTATGATCATAAAGTTCAATAGTTTGTTCAATTAACTAGTCTTTTAATACAACAACTGACTATTGTAAATCCTGTTTATACATTCCTCAAGGTCATGAGATTTGTCATTGAAAATACAATTGAAGAGAGAATCCTTAGATTACAGGAGAAAAAGCAACTCGTTTTTGAAGGGTAAACGTTATAGCCATCAGTTGCTTCTACATGTTTGATGTTTTTTAAAGAAATTGCAATATGTAGGGAGTTGCTAAATAAATTCTCATGTTTCTACTGCTTTGAAATTCAGCACTGTAGGAGGTTCTTCAGAGGCTTTGGGAAGGTTAATAGAAGATGATATTAGGTTCTTGTTCACAAACTAGGCAGCATAATAGACAGGATGAAATGGATGCCTTGTAATGGCTTCAAAAGCGTTGGTTCGAAAGGAGCATGTTGAGTCATAAAAACCTATGATATGCATAATCCATTTTTGTATATGTAGAAGAAGCTAAGCAGGGATTTAAATTGTGAAGGAATGTTGTATTATCTCATATATATAGTTCAACTAAAAGGGAAAATTGTCTGTCAATATGTAATGGAACCCAAAACGTGATGGTGTTGTTGGTGTGTCATGGTCCACTAGATCCATTTCTCCTAGCATCCGATGCCGAATGAAAGAAACTCTGAATGAAATGATGTCCAGAAGAATAGTCAAGAGGGTGCCTGGGCCATCCACAATGATGTTATATGAAGGGGGTCACCCTTCATAACTTGTAGAGGACGGAAAAGCCCCTAGCTCTTGAATCAAAGAGGACACAATTCCAGCAATTGGCTTGCTGGGAAGAATCATGGTGAGAAGAAGAAGATGATAGAGTGATAGAGAAATCCAAGAAGATGGAGATCTCGAGAAAAAGAGACACAAACTTGCAGCAAATTCATGATGTAGAACAAAAGCCTGCAGCTCTAGACAAAGAAAACCATCAGCTCAAAAATTACCAGCAGAGAAGAAGATGAAGAAAGAAGGGAGCTATAACAGACCAGCAAAGAAGAATTCTAGTTGTCAAGTGAATTTTGGTTCTGCATGTTGTAAACCCAATCGAGATTGAAACCGGTGGGTGTTCTGTGTTTTGTGAAAAGGGCATTCAACCTTGCAATTCTGGCAAGTTTCGTGGCTATAAAAGCAGAAGCCCCTAAAAGCCCTGTTGTGATTATTGTAATGGAAAGAGGTTCAAAGGTTTCATATGCACTATGTAAATTAGTTGCAGTCAATAAAAAGAATTATGCATGTTTATTTTTTCCAGTTCTGTGTAATTGCATGCATGTGCTTTCTGTTGCTTCCAGCAGTGCTGCATTTGTATGCATATTAGAGCAGAGTAAGGTTCTGAATCGTGAGGTTGTTAGCTGGTGGTAAGCTATCATTTCGTTCTACGTCAAGTGCTGCCTCCTTTTTATCTTGGTCACCCTTGCTTCGTCTTGAGGAAAGGTTGCCTAGATGTCCAAATCAGATGATAGAAAAGATTAATCAAATGATCTATTTGATCATTCTCTGCCATGTTGGAAAATGACGTCTCACTTCAATCATTGATGTTGTGGAATGGAACATTATTCATGCCACCAACATGCAAGGACACAACGAACTTCTAAGCCTCTCTCAATTGGAATTATCAGAGCCAAACAGTTGGAAAGGTCCAAAGGAAGTAGCAGTTTCAAAAGTGCCCACACTCTACTTATTGTTAACTATCAAAACAACAACACCCTGGCCCAAATTGTGGAAAACCTTGAACAGAAGTTAAACATCAAGTGTGGTTTGCTGGATTGTTAATAAAACCATCCATGATCATTTCCTTGATTGGATTTCTTATTCAAAATTAATTTTGTTGTGGAATCAGGGATGGGTGCAACTTTGAACATAGCCAAACCCAAGAAGGGTTCAACAGTAGCAATATTTGGCCTTGGGGGTGTTGGGCTTGCTGTAAGTTCTAAAAACAAGTTTTCTCTCCCTTTTTGTTCATTTGTATACACTGAAGTTCAAAAACTGCAATTTTGTTGAGGATAATTATGATTAGTTTACAGTTCAGCTCCCATGTCTGCAATTTTTTGGGATCATTATGACTAGCCTAGATCCAAATCTAGGCTCTATCAAGTGTCTAGAGGGATCAATTTAATTTTAATTTTGGGTAGATCAACATGTTGGGTATAAAATTTATTGATATTTTATTATAGCGTCACCTAAAAACGTGACAACATCTCCCCATACTCCCCCATATTGTGCTTGAGAACGCCTCTGGACACAACTAGTTTACTCTTTAATAATATTTTATTACAGCTGTACAAACGTGACAACATCTCCCCTGTGCTCGAGAACGCCTCTGGGCACAACTAGTTTACTCTTTAATTATCTGTTAGACTTCTGATTTGGCCTTTAACTACGTAGGATGCTGAAGGGGCAATAATTGCAGGAGCTTCTCAAATAATTGGAATCGATTTAAACAGTGACAGATTTGAAAATGGTTATAGATTTCCCATTTCATGGTTGTACATCAATTGCATGCATACAGTAGTGTCCTGTATTTTTTTTTTGCAATGATTTATGGAGTTTGAGGATATGCCTTTATCTGAAATCCATATGGCATGCTTAGGTGGCAAGCTGGGGTGCATAACTTTTGAAGAGAAATGTTTTGACCATGTCATTTGCTCCAAGGGATTCACATGAAGCCCAAGTGTAGTTTTCTTTGGAGCAAGGCGTGCCTGCTGTGATTGGTGTAATGGGGACACAACAGCTTCCTTACCCTTCCAAGGCTTTTGACATGTCTCAATGTTCACAGTGTTTGATACCTTGGACTGCAAATGGTATTGGGGACTTTTATAGGATTAATTCTTTTGTTAAAGTTAAATTTCTGAGCTATAGAAGAGCCTTGAATTTATTAATTTGATTCTCAAATTGATTTGTGTAGCTTCATTTGTTTGCAGATGGTATGTATTTGATAGAAGTGGA
>LPNX010547480.1:109331-126527 GCA_001517045.1 Pseudotsuga menziesii | reverse complement strand
TAGACTTACCGTTCGTCCAGAGTGCTTGTGGATAAGTTTGGTGAAAATCCAGTGAATAGTTCGTTCTTCAGCTTCAATATCATACAAGGATGGGTCCCAAAAGATGGCAATTCCCCCTGAGGCGCCTCTGGAGTTGCTTCCTATACCAGTGCCTTTTTTCCAGAATTTTCCCTTGCTTTGGAGGGCAGCAGATTCCTCCATTTTCGTTTCTTGAAGTAGCAGGATTTCCGGCTTATGAATTCGGATTAGATCTCTCAGGGCATCTTCCTTCAATCTCGAGCCTAGACCTCTGCAATTCCAAGAGATGTATTTCATTAACAATAACGGGAGGAGGGGGTGGCCTCTTTTGAGGCCTGAGTTGCACCTTTTTTTAATCGCGTATTCATGAGGCCTTTTAGAGTTTTTTGAGAGCCTTCTAAGACTGCTAGATGGGTTGCTTCTTCTCTCTGTTTCTTCTTGGATTTTCTGCCTCTTGGAATTTTGGGAGGAATAGAGTACGGGCCACTTGAGGAGGCACCTTCATCTGAGTCTTCCTCTGGGTTTGAATCTTGCATCAGTATATCCTCATTTGCATCTTTAGGGGAACCTGAAAAGGCGGTCCCCTCCAGGGGTTGGTTTATTTCCCCTGGCTCCAGCTGATCATCGTTTTGGCTTCCAGTCTCTTTTCTATTGGTTTGCTTAGATGGCTGGGGTTCATCGCTTCCTGTAACTTGATTTTTCTCATTCAGATTTGGATCCTGGTGCTCATTGGGGGTCGTGCTGGGGTTTTATTTTGAGCCTTCTGTGGAGGGTTTTGTAGTGTTTGCATGCAAGTTTTGCATGTCCAAATTGGTCCTCTTTTCCGGAATCTTACCATTTGGTTTACCTCTCTTGGCTTTTTGCCATCCTTCTCCTTCTTCTGAGCTCTGATTTTTTGGGCAGTTTCTTTGAAAGTGACCGTGTTCATGGCATTGACGGCATTTGAATGGCAGCTGTTCATAGTCGAGCTTTTGGTAGTATAGCCAGTCTCCAACTTTGAGCTTGACGGCTTCCGGCATGCCAGCTTCAAGGTCAACCTCGACACAAATTCGAGCACACGAGTATTGACCTTTGTTATCAGCCTTATCAATATATTTTCCTAATGCGTTCCCAATTTTTTCCAGGGTTGGGGTGTTCCAGCAGTGGACTGGAAGATTGGGTAGCCTGACCCAAACTGGTACTTCCTTTGGCACATCCACTTCTGCATTGAAGTCTGGGGTCCATCGGTTGAGATACAGACCTTGAGGCCCCATGAAATATGGTCCATTTCTGAATATCAGATCTCGGTCTTCTTTGGAAATAAACTCAAAGATGAAGAATCCACGCCCTACTGGATAGCAGGTCACACTATTCTTGAGCTGGGGTCGCCAGTTTCGTTGGATCCAGTCGTCCGTGGTTTTGGTTGATGGCCAGAGCCCCATGAACTGGCCAACCAAACCCCGATCTGACAGAGCAAGGGCGATCTTGATAGGGATCTCGCTTGGAAGATCAATTTCTGGGATTGAGTCTAGCTTTTTGATGAATTTCGGGATGGCTGGGGCTATCGGGGCCTCTCCAAGAGGTCAAAGCAGCAGATTGAAGGCTTCCGTGGCGGAAGAAGAGGAGGGAGGGGGAATCCCTCCCTCAGGCGTAGCCATGATCGAAGAGAAGGACCAGGGCGACGGCAGCAGGGCGCGGCCTGGCTAGCGCAGCCTCGCAGCTCTCAGCATGATCCAAAAATCAGTTTCGTTTGGCCTATCCCTAGTAAAATTGTAGTGTTACATACAGTAAGAGAAATTAAATATTTTTTTTAATTTACGAATATTTAGGGGTAGTTACATGTGGTATCAGAGCAAGATTTCCAACACTAGGCCTGATAGGCTCACTTGCATATAAGGAAAAACCAAGTACTAGTTTTATTTTTCATTTATTTCTATCCAGAAATATAAAATTTGTTTTGCAGGAAATGGATAATGCTAAGGCATCTGCTGAGAATAATCCTAAACATGATAACCCTAACAAGTTTTCTGTGGATTTGAATAATCCAGAATTACTTCAAACAGTCAAAGAGTTGAAGGATGAACTTCAAATTGTGAAATAAGATAATCGACAAAATTTAGAGCTGAATGAATACCTTTTGGACAAAATGAATAACCAGGAAAAAGATAAAAGAAGTGCTATTGAAATTGATTCTAAAACAACATCTTATAAATATAAGGGGAAGAGGTCAAAGTATCCTGACAGTGAATCATCCTAAGAGGTCAAACCAAGGTCACGTAGGGAAAGACAAAGATACATAAGTGACAGCAATGAAAGTGACTGAAACCCTAGGAAAAAGAAGTATAAACCCTACAAGGAGATTTATGGAGAATTCAAGAAAATAAAACCTCCCATGTTCAACGGGGAGGTAGAGAAAGGAGAGGAAGCAGAAGCTTGGCTGTCAGGCATGAAGAAATACTTCCAAATTTATAACTATTCTAACCAATTAAAGGCCAGAATGGCCATTTACAATTTGACCAGAAAAGCCGACATATGGTCGTAAGATATAAAGAGGGTAAAAAATTTGAAAGAAAGTACTTGACTTGGAGAGTTTTTAAGAAGTACTGCAAGAGAAAGTTTCTGTCTGAACAATATTACGAGGACAGAGCCAATGAATTTTATGACTTAAAACTAGGTTCCATGTCCATGAAGGAACTGAGCAACAAGTTCTTAAGTCTTCTGAGATACGTACCATACATAATAGATGAAAAGCCAAAAATCCAATGGTTTCTAAGTTGTTTACTTGCTAGCTTCAAGGATAGGATTGATTTTGACAATCCAAAAACCTTGGAGGAAGCGATGATGAAGACAAAATTATGTTATGGGCAAGGCAAGAAAAGAGATTTAGTTTGCCCAATTGGAAGAATAAAAAGATAAGTCATTTTGATCAAAAGAGAAGAGGATTCAAGTCAAATAAATTTTTTGGGAGTAAGTCACATAACTTCTCCAAAAACAGCTATCAGAAAATTGATTTTAAGAACAAAGTACCCCAAAATACTGCAACATCAAAGGGCGGGGATTTATCTAACAATTTATTTAGAAATACTGAATAATGGGAACTTGTCAAATGTTGGGAATGCCAAGGCCCACACTACGCCAAGTACTATCCAAACCAGAAGGGAAACATCAACAACATACACATTGTCCAGGAAGAAGAAACAATTGGAGATGTGGCCAACAAGATGCACAGAATAAATGCATCCTTGAGAACCGACGGACGGATCACCAGACTTCTATGGTAGAAGTGCAAGGTATGATCCAAAATTTCTTTGTTTCCATTTTAATTGATCCTGGAGCTAGTCTAAGTTAAATATAACCTAGCATAGTGGAAAAGTGTAAATTGTCTTTAAAAAAGTTTGAAAAGTCCTGGCTGGTCTAGCTAGCCATAGGAACTAAACAGAAGGTAATAAACTTTGTTGAAAGTTGTAATTTGATGATGAATCAGTTTGAAACTCATGTCAAACTAAATGTGTTACCTTTAGGATCTTACGATATTCTCATAGGAATGGATTGGCTTGAAAAACACCAAGTGATTTTAAACTGCTTTCAAAAGACTTTTACTTGTTTGAATAATTAAGGAGAAATAATTAATGTTATAGGAATTCCTAGGAAGATATCTGTTAGACAAATTTCAGCCTTACAGATGGAAAAGGCTGTAAAGTATTTGTTGTGCACATTATAAATAATGAACAAGTTAATAAAGAAAATAACTAGGATTTGGGGATATTTCGATCCTGCAGTATTTCACAGATGTATTCCCAGAAGAAATTTCAGGATTACCTCCTAAGCGAGATTTGGACTTTACAATTGAATTGGTACCCGGAGCGGTACCTAATTCGAAAGCTCCCTATCGAATGAACATTTTGGAGATGAATGAACTAAAATTACAATTATAAGAGTTAATAGACAAACATTATGTAAGACCAACTGTATCCCCTTAGGGAGCACCGGTCCTTTTTGTTAAAAAGAAAGACGGTACTCTACGTCTATGCATAGACTACCGTCAACTTAATAAAATGACGATTAAAAACAGATATCCTCTGCCCTGCAATGACAATCTGTTCGATTAGATACGCAGAGTGGCGATATTCTCTAAAATCGACTTAAGGTCTGGTTATCACCAAGTTAGAATTAAGGATGAAGACATCTTTAAAACTCCTTTCCAGACAAGATACAGGCATTATGAATTCGTGGTTATGCCCTTCGGGTTAACCAATGCACCGACAACTTTTATGTGCTTAATGAAAAATGTTCTAAGTAAGTATCTAGATAAATTTGTAGTCGTATTTATAGACGACATATTAATTTATTCTAAGGCAAAAGAAGAACATGATGAACATCTAAAAATAATTCTACAAGTGTTAAGAGAACACCAGCTATATGTTAAGTTCAATAAATGTGATTTCTATAAAGATACAATACAATATTTAGGGCACGCCATATCCATGGAAGGGATATCGATGAACTCGGATAAAATAAGAGCTATAATTGACTGGCCTGTCCCTAAAGACATAACCGATGTATGATCTTTTATGGGAATAACAGGATATTATAGAAAATTTATTAAAGGATTTTCAAGGATTGCAAATCCTATAACTTCATTACAAAATAGGGTAAGAAATTTGTTTGGGATCAGAAATGAAAAGACGGTTTTAATAAACTAAAAGAATTATTAACTACTGCACCCATCCTAAAAATAGCAGACCCAGACAAAGACTTTGTCGTATGCACTGATGCATGCAACGAAGGCTTGGGTGGGGTGCTGACTTAGGAAGGTCATGCGATTGCATACGAATCAAGAAAATTAAAGAATCATGAAAGGAATTATGCAACTTATGATTTAGAATTGGCTGCAATAATCCACGCCTTAAAAATGTGGCATCATCACTTAATAGGTAAAATATTTCTGCTAATGTATGATAACATAAGTCTAAAATATATGTGTGATCAACAAAATCTAAACACAAGGCAAGCTAAATGGCTAGCTTTCCTTAGTGAGCATGATTTCGAAATCAAACATATTAAGGGGAAAGAAAACAAAGTGGTTGATGCCTTGAGCAGAAATGTTGTAACAAGTTTTGTGGCTGTCGTTACCAGTTATAAAACTGAATTAGAAGATAAATTAGAAGAAGGTATAAAGCAGGACCCAGAATACCAGAATTTAAAGAGAAAGATAACTTAGAATACATCTGAAAATATAATACAAATTATAGTTTAAATGAAAATGGTCTAATACTGTTTAAAAACAGACTTTATGTACCAACTGTACCAGAAGTTAAGTTGTTGATTCTGAATGAGATTCACAAAATTCCCTATTCAGGAGATCCGGGGTATCACAAAATGATAACTATGTTAAGAAAATAGTACTTTTGGCCCAACATGAACAATGAGGTTGCTGAATTTTTAGCTAGGTGTATGGAGTGTCAACACGTTAAGGCTGAACATAAACACCTAGTAGGCCTGCTACAACCATTTTCAATCCCAAATTGGAAATGGGAAGTCATAAGTCTTGACTTTGTAACTGGTTTACCTAAAAACCAGAAACATAGTGATTCCATAATGGTGGTTGTGGAGAAGTTAAGTAAAGTAGCATGCCTTGTTCCTGTTAAAACAACTCATACATCTGCCAATATTGTAGATATCTTCATGAAAGAAATATTTTGTTTACATGGAATCCCAAAGGTAATTATTTCTGATCGAGATTCTAAATTTATAGGAAATTTTTGGAAAAAATTATTTAAAGGATTAGACACGAAATTAAATTTTAGTACTGCTTATCATCCGCAAACAGATGGACAAACAGAAATAGTTAATCAAGTACTAGAAGATATGCTGCGAATGTATGTTAGTGATTATCCCAAGAAATGGGAAGACTATTTTCATTTGGTTGAATTTACTTACAATAACCATTATCAGGCCTCAAAAAAGCTTAGTCCTTTTGAAATATTATATGGTAGAAAGTGTAATACTCCTATTACATGGAGTGGGGGGTTTCATTAGATCGATTGAGGTTAGGACCTGACATGTTAAAATCATTGGAACTAACAGTGAAATAGGTATAAGGAAATTTGAAAACTGCTGAATACAGACAAAAGAGTCATGCCGATCTTAAAAGAACTCCAAAGGAATTCCAAGTCGGTGAGCATGTCTTTGTTAAGGTGAAACTAAGAAAAAGTTCATTTAAATTAGGAAGTTGTGCTAAATTAGCACCCAGGTATTGCAGACCATTCGAGATATTGGCAAGAATGGGTCCAATGGGTTATCAACTAGCTTTGCCACCTAATCTTAGGATACACAATGTTTTTCACATTTCTATTTTGAAAAAGTATACACATGATGCTACTCATGTGATTGACTGGAATTTGATTCAGGTAGAATCAAAAGGAGATTTTTCGGTGGAACCAGATTGTATTCTCAACAGGAGGGAAAATTTTCTCCAGAATCGCACCATTGGACAGGTAAAGGTGTAGTGGAAACACCTCAGTCTAGATGAAGCGACTTGGGAATTGGAGATCGATATGTGGGTGGCATATCCAGCTATGTTCAAAGAAGACTCAAAATAACTTAAGGGGGGGTGTCTGTAACATACCCAAAACTGAAAAATAAGTATTTATTATTTATTTCCGCAAAAACATTATGTTAATTTTTATTGTAAATTTATGACCAAGTGGGTCGAGGATGAATGTAATTGAATAATGATTTATTTTATAAATTAATAATAGGAGACGCCTATTCAGGGGAGACTGTTAAATGAGTGTTCACTGCCCACTAGGAGGAAGGAGCAACTGTAGAAGTCTGGTTGACAAGTGGTAGCACTGGCATTCACTTTCTAGTTTTCGCAAGAGCATAATCCCTAAAAAAGTGGACATGTTCCCTAAGAGGGGGAACTAAGCTGGGTGGCTCATTAAATTCCAAAACTGACCCAAAGACCTAGGAAATATTCTATAAACCATCAAATTGAGTAGGAGGCTCAACACTCATTCTAATTTTTGAGAGAATGAACTTTGTGATTGCCGCAAACTGAAAAGTCAAGCACACAAAGAGTTTGGTGAGGGGATAACTAAAGTGAATTGTTGAGTTAAGTCTATTGAGTGTTGAGTTGCAGAAGTTTGTTTTGTAGTAGAGACCTCCTCGTATTGGTGTACTGACAAAGCTCGAGGGTCCTAAGTAAGTGATTTGGATGCTTTAGGAAAATGTTGGGTGGAACAGTCTCCCTTGGGTGTTGGTTCCATTTCTCTGTAACATTTCCAGGTTCTAACTCCAATCTTTTTATGACATTGTTATTTCCTGTTTAAGAGAACTATAAATTATTTAGAATGAAGTTACAGGTATAGATAAATGGATCTATGATTCTAGAATTTGTAGTGAATAGAGGATGTTTGATTTAGAAATGAAAAATAATTATCCCCTGTATTTTTCCTCTCATCGTAATGACGTACTCTAGTACAAGGAGGCATAAATTATGTTAAATAGGAAGATATGATGAGTAATAGTACAGATTGATGAATGATCATTATTTACAATAAATACAAGGGTACTTTATCTTCATAATTTGTTTAATCTGCTGACAGATAGAATTTATCAGTTGTTGTTCCAATCTGAATAGAAAATCTTAAACAATTAATTAAATCGAAACTACCGTACAAGCTTGAGAAGCTAGAATAAAATTCCAGAATCCTTTTATTGTATGCATGTATCAAGTACTCTTTCATACTCAACCATATTTACTTCTAGCTAAATAAAAACCCAACTATACATATCCAAACTTGTTCTTGCTATGTTACTTTAGTTTCTCTTCGATAAAACTGTGGATCCCTAATCAATCGAATTAGTTATTGAATCATATTTTAAAACTAACAAGCATTCTAAAATGTACGTTAATCTAGACTTCTTAGTAGTTAAACCATTAATGTAACACCAAGTCGAAGTTATCAACAAATCTTAGCACTGTTTCCAGGCTTCCGATCTAATTTGGTGTTGTTTCTGCAGTAGTTAGCTACAAGACAAGGTCTTAAATAGCCTCTTGGCTAAATGTTAAAAATTAGCAAAATACTCAGAGTAAGGCTTTACACGAAACCGTAGAACCGGATAACTGATTTCTTACACCTAGATAGTCTTAGGGATTAGCTATTTTTGTATAGTATAGTTAATACGACTTTATATAACAGAGTTAAACAAACAATATGCAAGTTGTAAGAAATTTCTCAGACAGGATTTATTTTCTTTTAATAAGAAACATAGAATAGTTTTGCAGTAAAAGAGAAGCTTTCTATAATATCTTCAATCATTCCATTACAAATATTTGAGTTAGCTGAAACCCAACAGAATAACAAATCCTTATCAAACTGTAAACAAATAAGGTTAAGAATATTAATAACACCATTGATCAGTTTTAAGTTCTTTATGTGCGATAAGTTAAATTAGAGATTCCAGGAAGTCTATCAAGTAATTATCATAAACACTAGCATAGGCCTTATGACCCGTGATTACTTAGTAGAATATCGAGTATAAACTATTACAAGATACAAATTTCCCTAAAATTACACAGTATCTTAACTTGCTACAGTAATGCAATAATAAACAATTTTAAACAAACTTTCATATGGTCATAGTTAAAAACACTCTCCATAACCCTTGATCTAATAATAATGGACAAGGTGAAGGCTCACGTCCTTAAACTTTTCAAATAAAACCATTAATGAAAGCCAGTGCTGAAGTTATTACTTAATAGATATTGGTAATGCGAACTTATCCCTTTTAAACAGTGTTCATAACTATATTTATATATCTGTAATTAGAACAGTAGAAACCTTTAAGAGCAACGAAAGGAAAATGGTTTTCATTCACCTCTTAAAAAAAATCTCCGGAACCATCGAAGGTTTTATTATAAGCAAAGTAAAAGTTTGGTTAAATAGAAACCAAGTGCTCTGTGTTTTCAAGCCATAGACAAAGTCGTTGGAGTAAGGCACTGGCCACACTGAATGGCTTTATAAAACCTGTTAGCTACCAGCCCTCATGGGTCTTTTGTTTAAGCAAAAACTTCCTTTTAGATAGTGGCCTTCGACCCTTCCCACAAAATTTATAAACATAATAGTATAAAGGGCTTCACGACCAAATATCATGGAGAAAGTACAAACAAGTTTCCAAATAAAGATTATAAGGGTAAACGAACCCTCATAAGGCCTTAAGCAATAAAGAAATTGTATAGAGTTAGTCGAAGACTGTTCTCATTACAACTTATATTATCTTCAAGTATTTAGCAGAATCAAAAAATAAATAGTTCAACATTATAAATGTAAGGAGTGGCATAGTCATTTACAACTCCACACCGACCAAGAAAGCTTTTACAGAAAAACCCAAAGCAACTTTATCACTTCATAACGAAGAACTGTTCAAAGATAAAAACTGAAAACTAGATTGTCACATGATGCGAGACCAAGTTTCAATCCTCAAAACCACGCAAGGTTGTCCATGAGTCTTACCGGCTGGAAGACTCTATCAACCAGTTTTCCAAACCAATACTTCGATCTGGAGGAATCAATTCATGAAATGCCTACAAAACCAAAGGCTAGTTTTATCAGTAGTGAAATTGGTTGTAAAGAAATGAGAACATTTCAGAGGTAATGGAGACTTACTCTTTTACAACGTTGGAGCATTCGAAATGTTAAGCCAACGAGGGCTAAGGATAACGACCCATCATCACTGTTCTCTATGGAGGTATTGCAGAGCACGAAGGAGTTGAATATTGGCTTGAACTGTTAACACTTACCAAAAACCTCATTAAAGTGACGGCCTCGAGCTTCAAGATACATTAAAAGAAAGCCTAGGGTTTTACAACTTTCATATTATTGACTTTAAAAACCATATCGGAAATCACATGGCTCGACTTAAAGAGAATCCCTGTCATGTCCTTGTATTAGTGTTAAGTCAAAATCAAATTTATTACCGACTGTCCACCCATCACCTCAAAACTAACCCAGAATATTTGATATAACATGCCACAGTGGAAATAGAGTAATACTTAGTACTGCTTAGTTGGCATCCATCGTAAGGATTTAATCCTTTATAGGCTTCCATAATCAAAGTTTATAATATCAAAGTTTATATTGTGTTCATACAACCTACAGTGTCAAGGTTAATACTTAGTATATTTGGAGGGTGGGAAAACCTTGTAACATTAAGATATTAACTATAAGAGATGGTTAAAAGTTAGAACCTATCTAAACCTTAGGATCGTTGTTTTAGGAGAAAGTTAGTTCCTAGTAGGTTGCCTCAAGAGATCTCACCACCTGCACTTCACCACCTGCACTTGGTAAAAAAAAAGGGGATTCTTGCGTTAGTCATAAACGACTAAGTAAGACCATGAACTTCCTTGTGCAGCTTCGGTTTTTAAGCAAACAAACGACAACAAGATAATGTTAATAGTTTTTCTGAATGTTGTCATATGAGCAAAGTATGAGATGGGAAAACAAATAATAACGAAGTCACATGACACTAATACATGAAGAACTAAGGATGAAAAATAACATCGTTCTAATAAATTGCCTAGTAAAATTGTAGGGTTACATACAGTAAAATATTTTTTTTTATTTACAAATATTTAGGGGTAGTTACATCTTTATACGTGTCTAATAAAGTTTATTTATTTTAGAGAATGACAAGCATCATCTTTTTAATATATTTTTATAAATAAAATAAATTTATTATTTTATATTGATATTAAATATTTTTAACTACTTTTTAATTGGATAAGAACTTTTAAGATGAAAGTTATTTTTTCTTAGAGTGTTGTGTATATACCCACATTAGATGGGAGTTTCATAATCTTTGATACAAGACAAATCTCCTTAATCTTCTAACATGTCAAAACAATGACCAAATTGGTTTAAGGAAAGGTTAACCACCACCACCACCACCACCACCACCACCACCATCAATAATAATTATTGATTTAAAAAATCTAAGTTGATTATATCACATAAATATCTCTCCATGATATCTATTTTCACTTGTTTGAGACAATTCAAAATGGTATACTTTTACTAAGTAATAAAAGGGAGTAGTCTATTTTTTCTACATTTTGGACTTTCGATGGTTTTTGGTAATTTTTTTTGTAAAGTCTAAGTTGAAAGTGTTTAAATTGTGTTTTTTGTTGCATAAATGGATTTAATACCTTCAAATACTCCTATAGCATTCATATTATGCAATTTCTATAATTAATAAAAATGACTAAGATTTTTTTGAAGTTTTCCAACCAAGTCAACAAAACAAACTAGAAAATTTATGAAAAAAAATAGATTACTCATAATTATGTACAATTAACTAAATCCTCTTTTAGTGGAGTATAATTTTTTGCAATTTGACATCTTTCATTTATCATAAATATAGAGTTTCTTAATAAATCTAAGTTAATTATATCACATAAGTATCTCTCCATGATATCTATTTTCACTTGTTTGAGACAATTCAAAATGGTATACTTTTACTAAATAATAAAAGGGAGTAGTCTATTTTTTCTACATTTTGGACTTTTGGTGGTTTTTGGTAATTTTTTTTTGTAAAGTCTAAGTTGAAAGTGTTTAAATTGTGTTTTTGGTTGCATAAATGGATTTAATACCTTCAAATACTCCTATAGCATTCATATTATGCAATTTCTATAATTAATAAAAATGACTAAGATTTTTTTGAAGTTTTCCAACCACGTCAACAAAACAAACTAGAAAATTAGATTACTCATAATTATGTACAATTAACTAAATCCTCTTTTAGTGGAGTATAATTTTTTGCAATTTGACATCTTTTATTTATCATAAATATAGAGTTTCTTAATATATATATATATTTTAAAAACTTAAATTAATGATATAACTTAAATACTTTTCTTTTCATATATATATAAGTTGGTGGGTGAGCGTAAGTGGTTGAGTGTTGTAGGTTGTGAACACTTTATTTTTTTTGAAAATAATAAAAAGTCAAACTCATTAAAATCTATTTTCATGCAGCATAAATTAAAAAATATCTATTTTTATACTTGGGGTGAAAAATAAAACATCAAACTCCATGAAAATCAATTTTCACATTTAACATGAATAAAAAAAATCTATTTTCACACTTGGATGAAACAAGATGTTATATTTTACTCCCGAAATATAATAAAAGTTAAGTACAAAGTAACTGAATCCCTTTTAGCGGAGTAGAAATTTTTACAATTTGACATTGGTGAATCCCTTTTAATGGAGTAGAGTTTTTTTCCAATTTGACTTCTTATTGATTCCACTTTTAATGGAGTAGCGTTTCTTTGCAATTTGACATCCTATCTGGTCATAACGTATCTAGTTTGTCGGACCGATAAAGTTGGCTGGTACTCGAAGATATTAATCCACTTTTGTCGTCCCGAACGTTCTATTTAGACATACTCCAATTTATATTTATTTAAAATTTAAAACGATACAGCACGTACAGCAAATTTTCGTATAAGATGTGGACACGGCATTCGTGCTCGTACATATATATATTCTTTGTTGTGGAACAGATTGCATTAATCATTCAATTCAATACAGGGGCTATTGGAGAGACTTCTGTGTGATTATAGTGCCGGGAAGCTTCAATTTCACTGCGGATCGCGCTATTCTGCTCTTCTGTCTGTGTGTTAAGGTATGTTCTGCATGCTTCGTATTTGCTTAATATTTGAAAATGAGAGTATATATATATATATATATATTAACGTGTTAGGCTTTTTTGGTTTTACACGCGAGATGAGTTTAATTAGTTTTTATTCAAGTTGTTTTCTAGTTTCATGCCAGTAAGTGATTCAGTTCAACTTCTCGCCACAAACTTTGAGTACGAGTTTACCATGATGCCATCTAAATTGCACAACTTCTTTTTACCGACTGAGCACAATTGGAAATTAAATTGCTGTCCTTATGCATGCATATGTCTACAAGGTAGGACTAGTTTCGCGATTCTCTGAAAAGACCATAGAAAAGATGCATTTCATTTGATGATGAGTCCAATTATGGTTGTTTTTAGTGGATATTGGGTACCATTCAGCTTGATTAGGTGATACAAAGCTATTTATTATGGTAAATGATATTCCGAAAATATACCCAGATCAAAGAGTTCTCAATTCGCCATAGGGGCGGTATGGAGCATAGTTGATCAATTCGCCCTAACAGTCTTATTTTTAGCTGAGGTTAGGTGGGTCATGAAGATTTGTTAGCTTCCCTTTATCACCTCCACCACAGATAACGAGTTGCTCTCTATTTACTGACTTTCCTATCCTCATTTCCAACCTCTGTTTAGTGGTTACCATAAGACTGCTAACCCAGTCGAACACTCCTTGAACTATTTGATATAAAAGCTATATCTCCTACGATTGTATTAAATGAAACCCTTCATTCCTTGCATGTTGCATTTTAGTTTCCTGTAAGTAGATGTCCGTTTTTTCCATTAGGATTTTTTATTTTGGAATCCTCCTCTTTCTAAAGAGTGTTTAGCCCCCATGTGTTCCATGATATTAACTTCATTGTGGAGGATCTTGGCTATTCTGGAGATAAACCTCCCTCGGTGTCTGTTTTCCCAAGTGTTGACAAGTTGTCTTTTAAGTTTACTGGTTTGTTATCGAGCCCTTTCGAATGTTATTGTGATCTAACTTTTGAGATTTAAGGGAGAGATCTTTGATGCCCAAGGATTTACAAATATTCTTACCAGGTTTGAGGATGCCTCACTTTGCTTTGACTCTCTTTAACTTGGACAGAAGCTCCTTGAGGTTCTTTTGAAAGGGTGTCCAGGAGCTTTCGATCGTATTCCTTTGCTGTGAGTTTCATGTCTACATTTTCCATCTGTTTGTCTGCATAGGTTTTTTACCTTTATTCATCATCTGCTGATACTGCTACCCCTGTTCTTCCTCTAGTACTTCTCTAAGTTTTACAGTGTTGTTCTGATTTTTTTTATTGTCTTCCTGCACCTTGTTTTTGTTCTTGCCACCTGTTGTCTAACACTTTGGTCTTGCCCCACCTCCACCCCTTATTTGATCATTGCTGATACCTCCATCTTTTTCATCAACTCCTTTACTTTAGGATGTGGGTTTGAAGATTGGGTTGCAAAGGCTGCGGGTTCAAAGATTAGGTTGCAGGACTCATATCTAAATCTTTTGGTGGGTTTGTTGGTTTTATTCAGGTCCTTTCCTGCTTACTTGAGTGGTTTGTGTTGTTTGGTCTGGCTTATCATCCTCTTTCACTTCATTTAACATCTCAGATCAGCTGTGTGAGAATCTTGTTTTATTTCGCATATCTTCTTTTGCAACTTTAGGTTTGGTTTTCACTTCTGTGAAATAATTCACATCCATTTTCCCACCTCGAGTAACCTACTGTTTTATCGGGCAGTCTCTCATTGGGTGCCCATGCTCATGAAATGTTTGGAACCTAAAGGGAAATGTAGGTTCATGACCGTATATCAAATCGTAGGAAGTGTATCATTTTGCTTTGGTTATTTTGGAAGACTTGAGAGGAATAACCTTATTGTTTTTCCAATGTATTCTAGGATCTACTCATTCCAGAACTCTAACGATAATTAGCAAAGATGGATCCACATTTTAGCCTTAAAAAAATTCTTTGGTAGGGTCAATATGCTTAGACCAATACTCACATGCATGAAATACAATTCCGTTTCAAAGATCCTTCCCCTGTCTTTTTGTAAGCATGAGAATAACTATGAAGGACCTTTGGCCCTGTTATCCAACTTTTTGTACCATAAGTTGGGTTACCTGAGGAGCCGCCGGTTGACAAACTTGTTCAAAGTCTGATTCCAGTGTATCAGTCGATCCGTCTGCTTGTCTAGCCAATATTGGTTAGTCACCTTTTTATTTGAATAATTTTGACCATGGCCCTGCGGGGTTTGTAATAAAATGTGCTAGTAGGATATTTTTGAGTGGTTCGGTCTCCTGAGACGTAGAATTTCAAATAGGGTATTCCAAGGAGTTTTTTGCCCCTGACAATTATGCTCTGCCTTCGGCCGAGTATAATTGACGAGGTTTTCTCCCGCTTCCTCCAAAGCTGGAATGCCCGATGTTGAATTCTGGGCCTTGGGGGGTTATTAGAGCCCAACTGAGTGTTATAAGCCTACTAGACATTATTTAGATAGATCATGGTCATGTTCTAAGTCATCTGGACACATAAAAAAATTTCGAAAAAATCTTTTTCGAACAGTGAAATTTTTTTTAATTTAATTTTTTAATTTAATTTTTTAATTTTTAATTACTTTTTCTAAGTTTTTTGCTATGTAGCACGGGAATCGTTCCCGACTTTTAGGAAACTCGTTCCCGAAGTTCTGACGTTCTAGGGAACTTTGGAACTTGTAGGAAACTTTCCCAATCCAACGGAAACTGTTCTGGATGGTTGGGAACTTATTGGGAACTTTTACCCTCTAAAATCGGGAACTTGGGGACTTCATTTTGCGCGTTTCCTTCATTGGGAACTTCCACGCATTCATGATCGCCATGTTGATTGGTAACAACATTCCTATTTCCTTGCGATAGTACATATATACAAATTCTCTAGAAAACTAAGTTGCAATAAAAGTTTTTTTCATGCTACCTTGTCGAGTTGGTGCATTGATCTCTATTTAATGCCCGTTCTAGAGTAATCACTCATCCCTACACTGAATTGCACTTATCGAGCTAATCAATAATAAATGTAAATCTATTTTGACTTTTTATATATTATTAAATAAAAGAAAATAAATTTATTTATTTTACTATTTACTTTATGAATAAAAAGTAAACTTTTAACTAATTGGAAATGGTTTTAAATCTTACTTTAAATCTAAATTCATATATTACATTTAAATAAAAAATATCTTAATTTTTATTTTATAATAATTTAAATTTGAATAATTATATACCTTTGCAAGTTTTGTAAACATATAATATTTTAATAGATTTTAATCATAGTTGACACAAAACTAAAAACTTACTCTATACATATAGCCACAAATATAGGAACTATAACTTCTAAAAGTCCCCACTTTAGAAAGATCTTACCTTATATAATCAATGATGTGGATGGTAATCTAGATTTTATTGCCATTTCCATCTGCCAAGAGGTTCTAGTTACAACCCTAATACAAGGGATAAGTTAAGTCATTTGATTTGTGTTAATGTTTTTTTTTTCTCTATGCTTCTTCTCTTCTCATGTTTTTTTAATTATTTTTTTTATATTTTTTTAATATATATTATTGGCGTTCCCAACGTGCTGTTTCCTGCAAATTTGGGGGAAACTTTTAGACGTATCCGACACTTGTACCCACGTTCCAGAAACTTGTGCAACATAGGTTTTTTGGGTTAATTTTTCCATAAATTAAATGGAAAAAATCCGTTCGTGATTCGGACTCAGAATTTAGTGATTGAAGGCTCTAACCTTAAAGCCAAAAATCATTCTTGATCAGCCAGCCAGTCAGAGCCAACTTTCAGATCAGCAATCGGACACATAATGCCTTTTTACTCAAAAAAGTCAGTTTTGAGTAAAAAAATGATTTTTAGTAAAAAAATGTTTTTTATTAAAAAATGATTTTTATTAAAAAAAATGATTATTTTGGAGAAAACTAAAACTCTTCAAATTAATCCAAATTTAGTAAAATAAAAGGCTAAATGACATCTCATGGAACACTTATGATATTTGGAGTTATCATAACTCAGCTTCAGTCATCATTAAGAGAGCAATTAATTTATTATCAGTTATCAGACATGTCATCTCTAGCTAAAGATGAGATGGAGAGCTCTCATTGGTCCGATGATTTGCTCGAGGTGAAGACTGAAGCTTACACCATCAGTGGGCTTCCCAAACCTAGCTCAGGCTCCTGCCAGACCTAAAGGATGAGTTTACCTACATCCAGACTCACACATGTGGCCTCATCCTTAGCTTGTTTTCAGTGCACAGGTTTGGAGTAGGGGCGCCTTGCCTGGGTGGAGGCCTCCCCTCACTCCCGGTTCTCCGGTTTAGGTCTGGGATCTTTGTTAGGTGGCTAAGCTGGTTAGGGTTGGTTTTTTGGTTTTAGGGTTTTAACACTCTCTCATTTATTAAAAAGAGGCTCTTTCAGCTCTATTATCATGGACTTTTGGGCATATAAACTCTGCAAAAAATTGTAATCATTATATTCTTGAAT
>LPNX010547480.1:82703-109150 GCA_001517045.1 Pseudotsuga menziesii | reverse complement strand
CCTCCTTGACTTGTTTGCCTTTTCTCACTTTTTCTTCATCGCTGCCCCGTTTTTTCTCTCTTTTACCATCCATTTTTTCCATTTTGGACAGCCCTAGTGTGTCCTAGCTTTCTTCCCTTGTTTGCCTCTTTTTGCCCTAATTTTTGGGCTTCCTTTAACCTTGTTTTTGGTCATTTCTTTTACTTTTTGTTCGCTGTCTCATTTTGCACATTTTATGACAGCCACTTATTTCATGGTTCGCTGTCTCGTTTTGCACTTTTTATGACAGCCACTTATTTCATGGTTCGCTGTCCCGTTTTGCACTTTTTATGACAGCCACTTATTTCATTGTTCACTGTCCCGTTTTCTTCAATTTTGTTCATCCCTTAACTTCTTAGTTCGCTGTCCTATTCCTCCCTTTTCTTGTTTTTGACTTCCTCTTTGCCTTCCCTCTTTCTTCCCCTCCGCTTCTTTTTATTTTAGCCTTTTTTTGCCTTGTTTTTTTGCTCTCATTCAAACTTCTTCTTTTCCCTTTTGGCAAAGTTTCAAGAAAAGCTCCAAGTAAAAGTAAATCACTCTCCTTTTTACGCAAGTTGCAATAATAATAGAGTTGTATACTTTTATTTGAAAGTCCTTTCAAGGATTAAATTCCTAAAGACAATTTGTATAATTTTAATAAAGCATCTTTTGTTTGAGTGGGGTTTTTAAGTCCCCACTCCCATCCTCCCTGATTTGGGGAGGATTGTGTTGCGTCCATTTTTTACATGCTTAGATTAGATGTGATTGTTTTCATTATCATTTGCATCTTATGCTTAGAATATTAATTGTTAATCCATCACTTCTAATTCATTAATTAATTCGATTACTCTTTTAAATTGTTTATCTTTCTAAGTAAATTAACTGCTTAAATCTCTTGAATCACACTATAAGGTGGATCAAGAGTGCTCTCTGTCAGAGAGTTTAATAAGTCATCTCTGCTTTTTATTCACATTGTTTAATCAATTAACTCTTAAGTAAGACTCTTGAACTTGAAAAAACACAAGTCAAGAGCACTCTCTATCGGAGAGCATCCTAGGTTTGCATAATCCCTGCATTAGTCTCATCTAGATTAGCTAAGTCTCTTGAACCATTGTCATAAGACAAGGTCAAGAGCGCTCTCTGTCGGAGAGTCTTAATTAATCAACTTAATAAAACCTTCAACACACACACCCCTTTTAATTAATTAACTCCCTCCCCTCCTTGCCGGAGTATGCTTTGACCGATCCCAGATTGGAATACCCAGAAACGACACTGGATATTTAAACCCTACAAGAGTAATTTAATAATACTTAAACACCCGTAACCAACGCACCGACGTTGTAGGGATTCTTCTAAAGTACTTCCTAGTAGAGGCGCTGGAACTCTCGCTGTCTTAGATTCTCGGCTACCTGGTCAATCTTGGTGATACCAGCCTAGGATACTGGGCGGGCCCGACATGTCTTCAACGGAGGGAACTTAGAAGAGTCTCTCGGCTTTGACAAACTTTTGTTGACACTCTAAGCAAGACCACTATCAAAAACTTTTAAAATCTACCAAGAGCACTTGCAAAACCTAATACTCACTAGCTTGATTCCTAGACTTTATTTCACGCATTTATTTGACTCCATAAGGCACTGGTCCTTTGTTATATTTGATTAATTTTCTATCTTGATCAACTGTCTATGGGCCATTTCAATTGATTATATTTGAATGCTTAAGTTATAAGTTTGGAATCTTTGCTTATCTGTGTGATTTCTTGTTAGCAACGTGGATTGCTTTGATTAATCATCATCCCCCTAATATTAATCATTTTAAATCACAGTAACTCCTAAACAACACCTATCCGCATCCAAAAAAATTTAAAAATTAACTTAAAACATTGAGCCATAGAAAACTCTTTGTTAGGGACTAACCCCCTTGGCTTCGTTAGGAGTTAGCCTAAACGGAGGAGCTAGGAGTAGGTGACAATACTTAGCTCTGTGCTTGCCCCTAAGGTCACCTAATATTAATCATTTTAAATCACAGTAACTCCTAAACAACACCCATCCGCATCCAAAAACATTTAAAAATTAACTTAAAACATTGAGCCATAGAAAACTCTTTGTTAGGGACTACCCCCCTTGGCTTCGTTAAGAGTTAACCTAAACGGAGGAGCTAGGAGTAGGTGACAATACTTAGCTTTGTGCTTGCCCCCAAGGTCACACCTCTCCCACTTTCTCAAGTGGGGAGACAGCTTTCGGAAGATTTCTGCTGCTGGTGTGCAATCGGCGGACAACAAGCCCAAAGGTTTAGATCAGTGAAACCTACAAGTTAACATTTTGAATATCCACCATTGCAGAGTTTGTTTTGAAGGTCACCAATCAAGAAACACATAGATTATGGCGTGGTCTTTCATGTGTGGAATCTCCCACTTTGGTGGTACTTTGTTTGCTGAATATCGTACTTCAGTGGGTGAGACTCCTAAACAAGGGCTTTCTCCCTTTTTTAAGATACGTTTTGGGGTGCTTGGATTTGGTGTTTGATCTCTTTTGCATGGCCCATAGCTGTAATGTCCCAAATTTTGCATTGGGTCACAATGGCCAAACCACATTTTCCATATTCATGAAAGTTGTCAAATGGATGCTAAAAGTCAAATAATTGCCAAGGAGAAAAATCACTAGTTTCCTAGGTTGGGGGAGGAAGCTTTGAGATTTGGAATAAGGGGGATAATAAATGATGTTTAGACATTAGAAGGGGATAAATATTTAATAATTGATCTTATTAAATAAATACAAGAGAAAATGGAAGTGGCAATGGAGTATGAAGACACATGGAGACTATGGGGCCCACACTAGCTAGAATTTCTATGTTAAATGGTATCTTTTTCTTGCAAATTCAAATATATGGGAAGCCTAATGTTTTTGGATGGATTATAAGGTTAATATACTTGTCCATATACTTCATAGGTCGAATTTGGGATGTAGTGTAACTTACATGAGCAAAGAAGAGCCAAATGGGGAGTTTCATGGACACTTGGCTAGATTCCCCTTACATTTATGACATCTATGACACTATTGATGGAGATTCTATGACAGTTATGACACAAGTCAGATCTGAAGGATGACATACTGACATATTGACATTTCAGGACTGAATAGAGCATCTTAGAGGTCGAATTTGGGAGTTGGAGAAGGCCAAGAGGCTCCTACTCAAATTTGGGAGAAGAAGGAAGGTGAAGAGAGAGGCCACATGGCATAGCATGAACAGCCACACCAATTCGACTTGGATTTGGTTTATGGATGGATTTGGAACCTTAGAAGATCAATAATGTTTATAAAATACAGGGATCAACCATGAGAAGAAGCTTTTGCTCATTTGTGAATCGTGAGAGCTAGTGGATGACTAGTTTTCTTGCTTAAGCAAATTTCGAGGGTGAAAGATTCCCATCCTAGTTGGTGTTTGGAGAGGCCACCCAGGTCTTTCATGGAGCTTTAATGGAGTCTTATTTGCAGGTGTAAGCTACATGAAATCATGTGGATTCTTCTATTGCAACACTCTCTCTCAACTATTTCCAATTTTCACACCATATTCATGCCAATGGAGGGATTGCGCTTTGGGTGAGCTATTGATCTCTTTGGGGAAGATTCTAATGCCCATTATCTTATGTTCTGGTGTATATGCCCTGTATTTCACGTTCAGAATACTCTCAGGTCGAAATACCCAAAAGAATTCATGTAAAAATTTTGAACAATGAAGAAATATTGTCATTTCCCCACTATCTTGTTGTGAACCATTGTAATACTGATGATGTCGAATTGGGAGAGACTTTCATTGTCCATTTATTATTGGAATCAGTTAAATATTCTCTGTTATTCATTCTCAGAAATTTTTGTTATCACCAACCTTGTAGTTGCATGTGTGAGGTAGATCCAGGATGGATGGTAGAGGGGCAAGCAACGAAGGAGGTGGAACCAAGACTGCCTAGACTCCCAAATGGATGGTTGTCACGCCAATCAAGGCAGTCTTCACTTTATGTTATCTAAGTCCAAGACAACAACGGGGGAGACCCGGATCTACTCCCGACAGGAGAGATCAGACCTAGACACCAGAATAGATCAAATGTGGCTTTGAGGTACGTAGGTGTAAGGTGAATGTGTAATGTCCTCTTTCAATTAGGCCTTGATGCCCAAAACCGCTAACCTATGTGATTCCTGTGGGTTCGAGCGGTTACTAACAGTTAGGGAATCATCTAAGGACTAATGCCATCCATAGAAAATCTAGGACATCATCATTAGGTCAAGAAGGGCAACCGAGGCCAAAGGCCACCTTTGTGCATGCCATCCAAGCATTATTTAATGATGCAGGCACTCATTTAAGTCTTCATGTGCATGCATGCAAGTCAACTGCAAATTAGAAGATAAAGTGATCTAATTAGGTCAAAGATTAGGGTTTTCGCAGTTGAAAGTTATAAAAGGAGGTTAAAGCGAAAGGAGACTTCACTTTTGATGATTATTATTTTGGGAGCTCTTGAATAGCAGCACAGCAATTGGGGTTGGAGACGACGTCTTCAACTAGCGGGGTTTCGGCAGTGAAATATTTGCCCTAGTCTAATTCAGGGTAAGCCATACAGGTTCACCATTTACTCTTACATTCATTCATAGTTATTCAGTATACGGTGTAGATTGTTGCAGGGACACGTGTGCAGCCGTAAGGGGGGTTTTCAGCCAGAAAGCTCTAATCAGTTGCTGGGTATGCAGATCTCAGTTTTACTTCGAAACTCAGGCACCATTCTCATCATCGGCATCTTACTTCGGTAACCGGTGATTATCAAATCCGACCGTTCTCATCCGGAGCAGTTATCAGCTATTTTGGGATCAGGAGGGCGTGAGCAGCTGTCTCTTTGGATCAATTCGCTAGCCTGCCTAGAGACCTATGAAACTCTACATGTACCAGGCATTCTCTCCGGCACGGGAAGGCTATCAGTCCTGCAAATCAGCAGCTCCATCGGACACCTCCTTCACTGAAAACGTCACCCTTATTTGATCTGGGTTCTTGCTGCTGGGGTTTCACCGGAAGCAAAAGATATCAGTCCATCTTCGATTCAATTCTTGATGCTTGCATACTCTCTCAAGAGCAGTCTAGCCAGCTTATCAGTGGTAAGTGTTCATTCTATCTCACAAACCCTAACCCTAATTTTTGCTATAAAATAGGGATTTTTGCATGGCAGTTTGCATGTCCGGTTGTATCAGCATATTTGCATAAGAATAGAAAATATCGAGATTTGGGATATTACAGTGGTATCAGAGCTATCTTCTTAGCCAGCTGTGGGCTTAAGAAATGAGACATAGATGAATCCAGAGGGAGACCCTTTTGTAACCTATAGGAGGAGAAAGAGTAGATACACAGGGGACTTTGAGGATATCCAACTAGAAGATACCAATTCAGACATGGAACAAACAGGTATACACTTGGATAGGGGAAAAGGAACGGGAGAAGAGGAGGATAGGATGGAGTTTTGCAACTTAGTATCTGCATTGCAAGACTTAGCGAAAGGGCAAAAAGATGTGCTCAATGCAATCAACAGATTATCAGCGAAACTAGAAATAGGTACCAACAGTACACCTCCCTCACCGGTAGATCGAGGATCTACAAGCAGCAGTGGAAAGGTTGCGTACACTAATATGCAGAATACTCCGCACATATATAACAGACCTTCCAACAGGCCTACCATGCCTCACTTCTTGGCAGATACAATAGGTGGTCCGGTCATGCAGGTAGAACCTAGCGAGCCTTTTGGGGCTTATTTGCAGGAGTATAGAGACTTAGGGGATGAGTTTCATGCTGCCATGTCTTTTTCAGATTTCTGCAACATGAAGAGTAAGAACAGGCCCAGGAATTTCAACAAGGGTTTCAATCACAACTATGAGTTGCAGAAGACCTTGGGCAGGTTAACCATCCCGAACTTTGATGGAACTCGTGGAGGATCAGCGAGGATATGGGTTCAAAAGTTGGATACCTATTTCCAACTCAATCCCATGACAGAGACAGATGCCATTAAATTGGCTACACTCCACTTGGACGGAGAAGCTCACGAGTGGTGGTACCACGGATTGGTGACATTGGGTCACAACACCATACACTCCTACGATGAGTTCACTCAGAAGCTCATAGATAGGTTTGACAAGAAGGATCCAGAGATACATTTCAGGGAGTTGGCTCAACTCAAACAGACCGGTAGTGCAGAAGCCTTCATCTCAGAATTTCAGAGGATAGCAGTCATGGTAACAGATGTATCAGAGAGCATGTTGACTATGTTATTCACTGAGGCCCTCACAGAGCCACTACGAGGATGGGTGAAAGCCTACAAACCCCTCACTCTGCAGAATGCCATTAGCAGAGCCAGAGATCTTCAGGATTCAGTCCCCAAAAACAAGTTCCCGCTGAAATCCAATTTTCCTGTTAGGGACAAGGACAAGAAACCTTTCCATCAGGATGTTCCCAAGAAAACATGGTTAGATGAGGACACTAGGAAAGATTTGAGAAGGAAGAAACTATGCTTCACTTGTCAGGAACCATGGGTACCAGGACACAGGTGTGCAGGGAAGGCGAAGGCTCACTACATTGAGGTATATTCGGACAGTGATGAGGATGACTATGAGTAGGAAGCCACAGAAGAACTACGGGAAGCTGAGGAAGAATCACACCAGGGTGATACACCAGAGGGAGTCATTGCTACATTATCTGGAGTACCAAGATTCCATACTCTCAGGGTCGGGGGAGTAGTACAGGGTCACAGAGTAGGAGTATTGATTGATGGGGGAGCAACCCACAATTTCATCGACTCCGCTTGGGTAGCCAAGAGAGGTATTCAGACCAAGAAGTTCGAAGGATTCACTATAGCCGTAGCCGAGAATTCTAGCATGGAGTGCAACTACTGGATTCCAAAATTGAATGTCACCTTAGGTAACTATCAGATGACAGATTCCTTCTACGTAGTGGATGTATCGGATACTCACGTAGTATTGGGTGTTCGGTGGCTTTATTCTATAGGTAAATACACTACAGACTACAAGGCAATGGAAATGGAATTCCAGGGGCCAGACGACAAACGGGTAGTTTTGAGGGGCATGAACACTTATCCCCCGAAACCGGTCTCGTCACAAATATTGGAGGCAATACTCCGACAGGATGATATAGAATGGGTTGCAGAATGTTTTGTCACCTTTAGGAAGCCCCTAGAGACCAACACACAACACCCAAGTGACATTCAAACCTTGCTACAGAAACATGAAAAGGTTTTTCGGGACCTTCCATCAGGTAGACCGCCAGACCGAGGCTTTGAACACATCATTGAGCTAAAGGGGACACAAGCAGTCATCACCACTCCTTACAGGCATCCCAAAAGATACAAGGATGAGATTGAGAAAACAATCAAAGAATTACTGGAGCTTGGATATATTCGGCCCAGTTCTAGCCTCTTCGCATCCTCAGTAGTATTGGTTAAGAAGAAGGATGGTACACTGCGAATGTGCATCGATTATTGAGCACTCAACGAAAAGACCATTAAGAACAGGTATCCCATCCCCAGAATTGACGAACTCATGGATGAGCTTCGGGGAGCTAAATACTTCTCCAAGATTGATCTTCGCTTGGGATACCATCAGATCAGGGTAAGGGACCAAGACATCTCCAAAACCGCTTTTCACTGTCACTATGGTCACTATGAGTTTTTGGTCATGTCTTTTGGACTTACCAATGCTCCAGCCACTTTTCAGTCATGCATGAACCACACCTTCAGAGCACAGCTACTTAAGTTTTTGCTAGTATTCTTTGATGACATCCTGATTTACAGCAAAACATGGGAAGAGCATCTGAAACCCCTGGACGAAGTACTGGACATTTTAGAAGAACATTCGCTTTATGCGAAAATGTCCAAGTGTGAGTTTGGCATGAAGGAAATGCTGTACTTAGGACACATAATCAATACAGAAGGAGTACAGGTTGATATGGAGAAAATCTGAGCTATTAGAGATTGGCCCGCGCCAAAAACAGTTACAGAATTGAGAGGTTTCTTGGGTCTGTGCACTTATTACCGACGGTACGTTAAGGGATTCTCCCAATTTGCAGCACCCCTCACAGATCTCACAAAGAAGGGAGTGTTCACTTGGACAGACTTAGCACAGAAAACTTTCGAGGAGATGAAGGTTATTATGAGTTCCTGTCTAGTTTTAGCATTACCAGACTTCTCACAACCCTTTGTAGTAGAATGTGATGCCTCAGGGGAAGGGTTAGGAGCAGTGTTGATGCAAAACCATCACCCTATTGCATTTGAGAGCTGTAAACTGAAGAACTACGAGCGCCACTACTCCATATATGACAAAGAGATGCTAGCCATCTTACATGCTCTCACAAAATTCAGACAGTACATGGTGGGCAGTAAGTTCAAAATCAAAACCGATCATAACAGCCTCAAGTATTTCCTGGAGCAGAAGGAACTGAATGAGCGACAGCAGAAATGGGTCAACAAAGTATAAGCCTGTGATTTCAAGATCGAGTATGTAAAAGGTAAGAATAATGTAGTAGCTGATGCATTATCCAGGCGTCCCGCCTCATTATCTCTCAGTAGTATATCCACAGATTGGAGGGCACTTCTCTTAGTAGAATACTCCAAAAATAAATTCGCTTGCGAAGTATTGGATGGACAAATTCAGGATGACAGGTATAGGATTGTTGATGACATCATCTATTATAAGAACAGGATATACCTCGTTCCAGAATCCACATTGAAGAAAAAGATCATTCAGGCAGCACATGATTCTCCTTTATCAGGGCATCAAGGTTTCTTGAAGACCTACAGGCAGATTCGAGTGAGGTTCTCATGGAAGGGCCTCAAGGGGGGAATTATGTAGCATGTACGGGAATGCAGCATCTGTCAGCAGAACAAGATTGAGAACATCCATCTAGTAGGGTTACTTCAGCCACTACCGATTCTAGAACAGAAGTGGGAAAGCATCTCCATGGACTTTATTATAGGATTGCCCAAGGTCCAAGCGCGAGATTGTTTATATGTAGTAGTTGACAGACTGACCAAGTTTGCACATTTCTTTTCGATATCATCAGACTACTCGGCAACTCAAGTAGTTGAGTTATTCTTCAGGGAGGTCTTCAGGTTACACGGGTTACCTAAGACCATTGTTAGTGATCGGGATAGCAGATTCACAGGTGCCTTCTGGCAGGAACTATTCAGATTAGTGGGGACCGAACTGGCTACCAGTATGAGTTATCATCCCCAGAGCGATGGACAAACTGAAATAGTCAACAAGTGGATCGAAGGATATTTAAGGAACTATGTAGCAGGGAAGCAACGAACTTGGATCAAATCGCTACACCTAGGGGAGTATTGCTACAATACTACCTATCAAATGTCTATTAGGATGACTCCTTTTAAGGCATTATATGGTTATGAGGCCTTAGACTATGCAGATTTGGCATTTGGAGATAGTAGGGCTCCTAAGGCTAAGGATTGGATACAGGACATTCAAGACATTCTGAAAATCTTGAAGGAAAACTTACAAACAGCCCAGAATCAACAGAAGTTGTATGCCGACAAACACATGATTGAGCGGAGCTTTGAGGTAGGGGATTTGGTATACTTAAGGCTCCAACCTTACAGACAGTCTTCACTTAAGAAGAAAGGAGCAAAAAAGTTAAAACCTCGCTTCTATGGACCCTACAGAATAATCAGAAAGGTGGGAGAGGTGGCATATGAACTAGAACTTCCACAGGAAAGTAAAATTCACAATGTGTTCCATGTGTCTAACCTGAAGAAGACCCTTGGGCAACACATTGCTCCATCTACAGAGTTACCTCCTTTAGATGATGAAGGACTGCTGATACTGATTCCTGAACGGATCATACAGACTAGAGAAATGAAGCTCAAGAACAGGGTAATGAGAGAGTACTTGGTTCAGTGGAAAGAACTACCGCCAGAGAATGCCACCTCGGAAGGTGAACAGGTATTGCAGCATCCCAGTTTCCAGTTGCTTGAGGACAAGCAATCTCAAGCGGGGAGGACTATAATGTCCTCTTCCGATTAGGCCTTGAGGCCCAAAACCGCTAACCTATGTGATTCCTATGGGTTCGAGCGGTTACTGACAGTTAGGGAATCATCTAAGGACTGATGCCATCCATAGAAAATCTAAGGCATCATCATTAGGTCAAGAAGGGCCACCGGGGCCAAAGGCCACCTTCGTGCATGCCATCCAAGCATTATTTAATGATGCATGCACTCATTTAAGTTTCCATGCGCATGCATGCAAGTCAACTGCAAATTAGAAGATAAAGTGACCTAATTAGGTCAAAGATTAGGGTTTTCGCAGTTGAAAGTTATAAAAGGAGGATAAAGCGAAAGGAGACTTCACTTTTGATGATTATTATTTTGGGAGCTCTTGAATAGCAGCACAGCAGTTGGGGTTGGAGACGGCGTCTTCAACTAGCGGGGTTTCGGCAGTGAAATATCTGCCCTAGTCTCATTCAGGGTAATCCATACAGGTTCACCATTTGCTCTTACATTCATTCATAGTTATCCAGTATACGGTGTAGATTGTTGCAGGGACACGTGTGCAGCCGTAAGGGGGGTTTTCAGCCAGAAAGCCCTAATCAGTTTTTGGGTCTTCAGATCTCAGTTTTACTTCGAAACTCGGGCACCATTCTCATCAGCGGCATCTTACTCCAGTAACCGGTGATTATCAGATCCAACCGTGCTCATCCGGAGTAGTTATCAGCTATTTCAGGATCAGGGGGGGTGTGAGCAGCTGTCTCTCTGGATCAATTCGCTAGCCTTCCTAGAGACCTCCGAAACTCCGTGTGTACCAAGCATTCTCTCCGACACGGGAAGACTATCAGTCCTGCAAATCAGCAGCTCCATTGGACACCTCCTTCACTGAAAACATCACCCTTATTTGATCTGGGGTTCTTGCTGCTGGGATTTCACCGGAAGCAGAAGATATCAGTCCATCTCTGATTCAGTTCTTGATGCTTGCATACTCTCTCAGGAGCAGTCCAGCCAGCTTATCAGTGGTAAGCGTTCATTCTTTCTCACAAACACTAACCCTAATTTTTGCTATAAAATAGGGATTTTTGCATGGCAGTTTGCATGCCCGGTTGTATCAGCATATTTGCATAAAAATAGAAAATATCGGGATTTGGGATATTGCAGAATGGAAACCCTAGCTCTAGGGTTTAGGTACTAGCAACCGATGAAGATGACCACTGTCTTGGGAAACGTAACTGTGACAGGGTGAGCAAGGATAGAGTTGGACTGTCTAGTACCAAGGGGATAGACTCAGTGAAGGATATGAAAGTATCATGTAACTTGAGTTATCAAGGAATGGTCAACTTTCGGGGAAAGAGGTCAAGAAGGGCTAGCGCTATGCTTGGAGATCAGTGCCTGTTCAGCGTTGGGTAACAGAGTCAGTATCAACACAGCATTTCAGTGAACCCACCTGGGATATGTCCTGATCTATGAACCCAGAAAAGGATTTGGCCCGGAAGATTCAGGTTACAGGAAAATCAACAGAAGGAGGGCTAGTGCTAGCGTTTGGAGAGGCAGATCTGTAGATCCAGAGCCACCAGGAGACTATCAGCTTAGCGTTGGAGTGGAAATGAGATCAGGATGACCCGATCTACAAACCCAAATCAGAAAATTTCAGAAAAAAATCAGATCTGGAAAAGTCAAAATCTGATGAGAGGGGCTAGGAGGCTGAAAGTCAGTTTTTCAGAACTAGGGCAACCTGGCATGAACTAGCTCAGTGTTGGGGGTGATTTGGACTGTGTGAGACCCGATCTATCAGTTTATAAAGTCAGAAATCCGAAAAAGTCAAAACCCTAGCAGGTCAAATTTTTAGTGGGGGGGCGCTATGCAGTTTTCAGGCTAAAAATCAGATCTAGGTTAAACCATCAGGAATTTGACCAGCATTGTAGTATATTCAGTGAAGGGGAGGCCCGATCCATGAAACCCAGTAGTGGTTTGGCCAAAGATCGAACGGTTCCCGAATTTAGTATTTTTTAAGGGTTTTCAGAAAATGGAAGGAAAACAGGTACAATGGATTCAGATCTGTAAAAGAGAAGAGAATTACCTGTTGGATCATACCTAGAAATGCTTGTAGAAGTCTTAACAGTGATGATTTTTGCTATCCCAATCAATTCTGGAAGATCCAAGTGATTTCTATGACAGATGTAAGCCCCAAGCTACCAATGCGCCCCCTACCCTGCATGAGCAAACGTCAACAATATCAGATTTGCTAAAACAAGATAAAGAAACCAAATGCTACAGGAAAGTAAAACGAAGTAATCATAGATCATAATGAAACTAATGAAAACCCCCCTGATCCAAGACGAAGATAATCGAAGGAGTTGAGGTCCCCCTGCAAAAACGCTCCATCCAAAACGCCCTCCTGTAGACAAGACAATGATAGCAGAAAAAATATAGATCTCACATGAATTTCCACAATTCTAGGAAGCAAAATACTATCCAATCACCATTTGAGAACATCAGATGCAAAACAGATCCAGAAAATATCCACAGAAAAATCTTTCTATTATTCAGATCTAAGAGCCAAAGACCCTTTACAAATGAGAAGCTCTCTCCTTTAAATAGAAATGAGAGAACCACAATCATAACCGAATCCTAACCACTTTCAAAACGAGTGGCTAGGATTAAAAGATAAAATATTCTAATCAATGGTTGAGATGAGCTCAACATACAATACATGGATCAATATAACCATAAAGTACCAAAGTGGACTAAATCACCCATAAAGAGGGTACCCCACTCAACAAGAAATAAATGAAGCACATGGTGGGTCCATGGAGTGTTAACTAACTCCCTATGGATGCTCCATGGCACAATAAAATAATATAACATTTTAATTCTTTGACTTTGTGCTTCCTTGAGGAAATCGTGAGCCTCCCAAAAGCTTCAGAAAATAATATAAAATTCCCCCCAAAAAATAGGTGTGGGCCCAATTAGGTGCTGCAACTGCTGGAGAAGGTGCGGAGGACATCACTCTCATCATCACGACTTATCCCATGTCATTTCCTTGCCTCAGTAGCCCAAATAGATTTCTTCAATAGCCATTTAATCATTTTTTAATCTACCTCGGGAAACGTGAACCTGCCAAAACAGCCTCCTAGGTTGTCTGCGTTGTCAAACTAAGCCCACCATGCTTTTTGGGATGGGGGTACTATGGTACAAACAAGTGGATGCACCCCCTATGTCCATACAACGCCCTAGGAGATCCAAATAAAACATCTCCCTGCTCAGACACATGATCCTGCGAAACAAAACTGCATCAGAAAGGTAAAATGAGCCTGATCATTTCTGCAAGTGCCTGGAACTGAAAATAAACTGTCTTATTAGACTTAGAGAGTCCAAATCCATCTAGGGTGTATACTCATACCCCTCTCAGGTCTCTACCTGATCATCAACCATATCCAATAGACAATATAACCATCTATAAATGATCAGATACCAATAATATAACTCAGACTATCATCCTTTTGCTGCAAGTGTTATAAGGCTAAGACATGCTCCACAACTCATTTAAGCAACAATCACAACAAGTAGCAGTCATTTCACTGGCGGTGCATCAACCAAATACATATATAGGGCTTTATTTATTATTACTCAGACTAGACTTTCAGGACTATACTCACTTCATAGTTGTAGTCAATTTGCTAGCGAAGGGTGAAGAATGAAATTTACAAGGCTAGGGCAAAGGATGACTTCCTACATAACATCATGACACTTTGGATATGGCAGGGAAATACTTGTTATAACCCCCCGTCGGACAAACAATAACACAAGGAATAATGGTGCCTCACAAATGGTTGAGTTGTTTAGAGAGTGCTTATTCAACTTAGGTATCATGACTACATCAAGCTTGATCTAGTTTCATTAGGATCATCAATTTTATTTCCATGGCCTTTTTGGTCTATATGACTCTTTTGGGACTTCACCAGTGCTTCAAAACACAACTAATCGCAGCTTTCATTCGGGACATATTTATATTTATAAGGTTTGCAATATTTGGATCTTGCATATTTTTAACCATTGCTTTTTGGACCTTTCTTATACCCTTCAAGGGGTATTTTAGCATTTCATTGCTCTTGCCCTCTTTACATATGTTAAGAAACACAGTTTTAGCATTTTCATTTTCCATGGGCGCATATATAACATTTCCAATACAAGTAGTACATGAGCTTTTAGTTTTATCCAACAACATCTCAAGCGACCAGGGGGAGTTCTGCACAGTGCCAAACATCGGGACAACCGACCAGAATGATTTAGGCATACAATCCAACTCACCAAAGGCAAGTTCTGTCACCAACTCAGAGCTGAGACACAATATGGACAGGGAGGTTTGTCCAACAAAGGTTCTAGTGGGGGAAAAAGGTCCTCCATGCCATAAGTCAAGAAGTTAGTCGGGTTGAAAACAAAACTGGAAGGTAATGGATGGGCGAGACAGTGAAAGGTGAAGCCAACACTAGCAAGCCAAAACAATGGTAGAAATGACTACCTCTATTCTCCCTAAGGAGGGTAAAACCAATGAGTATAGATTATGAACTTCAAAGTCAGAGTAGGGACATCAATACATAATACAAATACATCCAAGTCCATATAATTATGACCGCCAGATCATGACACTACATGTTAATACATGTCACAAAGATGAGTATAAGAGCAATGATAACCATAACACAATATAATAAAAGCTGAGTCATAATCATGCATATCATCCATCTGAATCATCATCTGTCCAATGAGAAAGTACTGATATAAATCTGGGCATCAATAACTGCTCTGTAAATGACTAAATGACTACATCAGTCTTCAAATCTGAGTTTCTTGAGACTTAGTCCTGACATGGGAGAGTACAATAGTCCACAAATAAAATAATGATCTGTAAAAAACTACTCATCTCAACATCTCATATGTAAAGAGATCTGGCTGAAAAATGTACTGTATCTGAAAAATAGAATATGGTAGCCCGACTACTATATATGTGATAACATCTGGCTCCAGCTGGGACAAGTGCTCTGCTGAAAAGAGCGCTTGAGAACCTCAGAATCTCTGGTCTTCGCACTCTACTTCTCGCATCCTCTATCAATCCATCCAGCTCTGCAACCGCTACCAATAATGTCACTGACTACCTGCAGCATGTCCAGAGCTATACCAATCTCACAAACCTGTCATCAAAACTATATGTGGATAATATATAAAATACTGAAAATAAATATGCATGAAACTAAAAGTAGAAAATAAATCTAATTTATAACCATAACTTTCAAGAAAAGTTTGATTTTTTATTGTGCAGGATAATAGAAATCAAAACGATACTAAGAGCTTCAAAAGGCGAGCTTCAGGAAAAAATGGATTCTACACTACTGTCGGGAAAGGCTTATTCAAATCCTACCTACCCTACTCTAACCAATTTAGACAAGTGTTAGGTAAAATCATAAATCCAATGCAACCACTTGCTGAACAAATGTATTGAGCTTTATTTACTGTTAATGATATAGCAAATCAAAGATGGCTTGTAAATGAAAATTGAAGCCATTATAACTTCTTGTTTGAAAATCAAAGAAAGATATGGATCAAGAGAAATGAAATTATGCCAGGGATAAAATTGAATTTCTAAAAACTCATTCATCAAGATGCTGATAGGGTCATAAAAGGAATGCAAGTTCATTCTTGATGGAGGAAGACAATATGATTCATGACTCAGCCATTCCAAACAGTTCTTTGTTTTCTCCTCTACCCTGCTAGGACATTCAATTCCATTCACTCCAGGAGAATCAAATGGGGACAAGTTGTAATGTAATGAAACCGTGAACGAGACCAAGCCCATTTGTTGTTTAAAAATGGAGAAAAGATGAAATTGGTCTTTATACACCTTCTCCAATCATCCATAATACAGATTTACAAATTGAAAAAAATTATTCATTACGGATGACTGAGAAGAGCCATGAAGTGCCTTTTCCCCAATTTCGTGATAATGCTTAAACTCCTGATTCGAAATTTCGAAAGTAACAACTTGATTTAAAGACACACCCATACAAGAAGGTTTGAAAAGTTGGGACGGGAGGGTAGATTGAAAATTTTCTCCCAGACTTGGAATAACTGATCTCAGAATTTGATGAGAGGAAAAAGTATTTAAATTAATTCTAGGAGTGATTTCAAGATTCAAAACAAGGTCACTATCCCCACATTGAATCAACATATTTTGATTAAGGATTGGATGAAGAATTCTATCAATGCTATCAGGACAAGGCTCCTCATTGCAATGTTCTTGATCGAGTTTACTTACAATCGTATCATCATGTGATTGTTCTTCTTTAGGCTTTAGATAAGGAAAAACATCAATAAGTTCGGTTTTAGTTTCCCTATCACTCTTACAGGCATGCTCTTCAATTACAATATGACCATAGGACTGCTCTTCATCGGAAGTTTGATTGATTTCATCAAAGTCTGAACCAGATTCAAATGGCTTGCATACTAACTCAAATTATCGTCAATTAGACAATGACTATAGAGTTCCTCTTCTAAAGGCTCTTTAATGGACTCACAAATGGAAGGCTCAACTATGGATGCTTCTTAATGGTGATTAGGTTCCCTTCCACTGATCAAATTCAGGATTTGCTCTGTGACTGCTTTAGGTAATAATAGCAGAGTATCTCGTATGATTTGATTGATATCCCTCTTAGTTTCAACATGAGGTTTTGAAACATTATTCTCGAAGTACTTTGTAACATTCTTATGGATTGCAGGCATGCTCATAATTTGGAACATATTAGGAGAGGAATGGTCCAATTGAGAAAGCACATTGTCGATATATTGATTATCAACTGCACAATCATTGCTAGACTGACACTCTACAATTTTATCAATGTTCCTACTTCAACTATCAATTAACAAATCTATGAACATGTCATACCTAGTGATGGATCCTGGTGCTAAATGATCAAACCATAGTTGAACATCCCCTTGCAAAGATTCTCCTAAGGCTCGCATATAAACATCTTCATTGTCTGCACATCTAGATTCCATGTAATCCCAGAGAATGTCCAAATGACTTTCAATAGATATATCATTATTTCCACTAAACTGGGGCAACCTCCTAGTGTAATCGTTTGGCATAGGATGAGGTGCTCCCGGTATTTCAGAAAAGTCAAAAGGAGACCGTTTGTCTTGTTTTTTAATAGCTCTGGTTACTTGGCTATAAGGCTTTGACTGGGACTGATTTCTAGGTTCATGTTGACTTATAGGTCCACTTGGGATGGTTGGGAAATCTTTATTGCATGGGTGAGGAATTCGGTGGGTATCATAAAGATTGTGATAACTAGATTCATACCCATAGTCATGCTCGAGATCATCCTCATACCCGTAGTCTGACCTCCATCTATCCCTATTGTTTATTTGTCTTGTATTTTCAATCATGCTTTTGGTTAATTCCTTCATGTGCCTCAGAAATACATCTGAATTCATTATGATTTATGGTATGCTCTAAGAACTTAAGATTAATATGTTGGGCACGGTCCTCAGTGGAGTCGTTAAGTGAACCACACAAGTAACTCACCAATAAAAGATATGTCGTAGGGAAAGGTGAGGTATGTTGAACCAAGGTAGGCCTCTACCTCCCCGACAACGGTGCCAAAATGTTGGCAAAGAGAATGGGAGGAGAGCTTAAGGATAAATGTCAAACCAGGGTAGGCCTCTACCTTCCCCGACAACAGCGCCAAAATGTTATCACCAACCTTGTAGTTGCCTATGTATGATGGATCCAGGATGGATGGTAGAGGGGAAAGCAACTAGGGAGGTGGAACCAAGACTGCCTAGACTCCCAAATGGATGGTTGTCACGTCAATCAAGGCAGTCTTCGCTTTATGTTATCTAAGTCCAAGACAACAACGGGGGAGACCTGGATCTGCTCCCAACAGGAGAGGTTAGACCTAGACACCAGAACAGATCAAATGCACTTTGAGGTAGGTAAGGTGTAATGTGTTCAGAAACTCTAGATCTACAGTAGGATTCAGTAGATGGATCAAGACCTCAACAATATATTGGCTGATCCAAAGCAGTAATCGAATGACCTTTGAGGAAATGGTTAGATCTAGGGTTTTGGTACTAGCAACTAAAGAAGATGATCTATGCCTTGGGAAGCATAACTGAGGCAGCATGGGCAGGAAAATAGTCGGGACTATCTAGTACCTGGCTGACAGACTCAATGAAGAAGGTGAACAGGTGTGATTGTCTGAGTCATCAAGGAACAACCAATTTCAAGGGGAAAAGGTCAATTCAGGGCTAGCGCTAGGGATGGGAGATCAGTGCCTTTCGTGCATTGGGCAATGGAGTCAGTATACATCCAGTGTTGACGTGAACCCACCTAGGGTAGACCCTGATTTGTGGACCCAGATAAGTGTTTTGGTCAGGATGGCTTAGTTTGGGCAGAAATTCAGTCAAGGAAGGCTAGCGCTAGGGTTGGCGGAGACAAATTTGTAGATCTGAGGCCACCAGCAGACAACCAGCTCAGCGTTGAAGGTGAAATGGGACCAGGAGAGGCTGATCTACACACTTGGTTCAGAGAAATTTGGAAAAAGTCAGATCTTGAAAAAGTCAAAGTTGATGATTGAGGATGAGAGGGTGAAAAACTGATTCCTTCAGATCTAGGAAAAAGAGGCTGAATCTAGCTCAGCGTTAGGGGTGTTCTGGAGTGCTCAGGACCTGATCTATCAGCCTAGACTGTCAGATTTCAGAAACAGTGAACTTCGAAAAGGTCCAATTTTTCAATGATGGCACTAGGGTTGTTTTTAGCCTAAAACTCGGATCTAGGTCACACAGTCCAAATCACCCCCAACGCTATCTAGATTCATGAATCTGGACCTTTTATGGAAAACTTCTCATGACTTTGTCGATATTTTGCTAATATTTTGTGATATTTTCCAATTTTGTCGATATTCTCAAAATATCGTGATATTTTGGAAATGGCGATTTTTCCCAGTGATAATATCATAGACTTGAGACCATCGCAATGGCAGTGATATATCACCAATGTTTGCAACACTAGTTTGAAAGACACATCTTCAATATGGGGACATGTTTCCTATACCTAGTATAAGTACCAAAACCGTTGTTATAGGGATTGAAGAAGTGATCAAATTGGTTCAAATTTTGATTTGAAAAAGAAATATCACAAACTTGAGATCATCATAATGTCAATGATATATCGCCGATGTTTGCAACACTAGTTGAGAGACACATTTTCAATATGGGGATATGTTTCCTATACATAGTATAGGTACCAAAACCGTTGTTATAGAGATTGAAGTAGTGATTGAATTGGTTGACCCCAAATATTGGAATCAAACCAAACCTTGACTAGTAGTAGTGAAAAGAGTGTGTTGCCGCCTAATTCACACTTTAAGATGCAGGAAAGTCACAACCTGCTATGTGTGTCCTTGGGGGCAAGCGAGAGCTGGGGACCACTGTGACCACAGTCCACAACTCCTCCGTTTAGGCAAGATCCCAACAGAGCCAAGGGGGGTAGTCCCTACGGAAAGACTAAGTTCCAGATTTATTAATTAATTACAGATTAATTAAAGGGATCTTTTATTAAGACTGAGGCTAAGGTTCTGAGAGATGACAGTCAAACTGATGCAATATGCAAGATTTAAATGACAGTCAGTCCTTTTATTTATAACCAGTGCGTAAAGAATGGAGTCAGAAAATGCAAATTTAAATGGATGCAAATCTAAGTTAATTATCCACAGTCTAACAAATGAGATGAATAAATGAACAAATGATACAATAATGAATCAAGATATTTAAGCAATGTGCAATTAATCTAAATTTATCAGTATAAACAATGAACAGGTAAAAAGGCTACAGTTTACACAAATGTGAACCAGATTTACAAATTTTAGATAAGATATAGCAGAAAGAAAATGCCTTAAATAAAAATTATTAAACCAACAGTAAATGAAATATGGAAAGACTTTAAGTTTGATTTACTTGAAGCAGTTAACAAAGGTTAAGCATTCACCACATCGACAATTGCAGAACTGATAGTAAATGTAACTGAAAAGTAAAGAGTTGTAGTGCAATGCTGGAGTGAAAGTGCTCTGAAATGAAAAAAGTGTTGTAGAACCGGTTTTGAAATGTCTCTTGGTTTATTTTAGTAAATTTTATTAAAGTTTTTCTTCTTGAAGTTAAGTTTTAGAACCGGTGGTGTGACTACCCCGATCTAGTACTTTTCAAGTCAAAGAGGGAATGCTGTTGCGCTCAACAAAGTGGGAGCAAAGCCCACCCGTAGCTCACAGGTCAAACCCCAATGGCCTGGTGCTCAACAAGGAGGACGTAAAACGCCTAGAGACGCCCCACGGTCTACTACCCCAAGTCGCCTTCGAGGTCACTGTTTTTAATTAACTTAAAAAATAACAAGATGGATGCCTATTAAACTAGGACTTCTCTATCCCCTGTCGTATCTTGTGAGTACCCCGAAGGGTGATAACCGAGTAGAGGAGCAGGAAATATTGAAGTTTTTGTTGGTTAATTTTAGAGTAAATTTTATCTGGGTGATTAGCATGCAATGTTTATTTTAAAACAATCAACAAGATCAACCAAGCGGTATCCTTTATGGGAGGTGTTGGTACTTGATCTTGGACTTGGAAAATAAAATGTGTTTGAAATTGTAGTAAAAGGAAAGTGTTGTTCTAATTACCTAAGCCCGCACTTTTCCTGCTTTTCATATCCATCTTGAAGTCTCTAAAGGGAGATGGCAAGTGGATAGAGGATACACAGGATAGATGGGTTGTGTGATTACCCTTTAACAGAAAATTAAAAAAAAAAAAATACTGAACTTGAAAGAAAATGCAACTAGCTAAACAATGCCTAACCGCACAACAATCTCTGTGACAGAGATGGTGGTCCGTCACAGAGATAGTGGGTAAACTGGAAATAAAACTAGTTTAAGCTAACCTCACAACAATCTCTGTTACAGAGATGGTGGTCTGTAACAGAGATAGGTGGGTAACAGAAAAATAAAACTGAGTAACTATCCTCACTTCAATCTCTGTGACAGAGATGGTGGTCTGTCACAAAGATAGGTGGGAAACAGAAAAAATTGCATAAACAGAAATTTAGGCAACTAGTATTCTACTTCCTAATCTATTTACATATAGATTACAAGTGATTATAAATTTTGCAGAATACCCCAAGAGAACTTCTCGTTGGGGTTTACAATAATCAGAAAAATGTGAGAGAAGAGTGGGGGTTTTGAACTCCTTTTGGAACTGTTTGAAGGTTGAGGTATTTTTGGGCCAATTCAGGCAGCACCTCCCCTTCACCTGTGTAAAACCTGTCACAAACCAGCAAGCTTTGTTCGCTGGAAATCACAGAAAAAACTCAAAGAAGTTGTCAGAAAAAATTAGTACAAAAAAATCACTAACTTACAGCAAAAATCTGAATGTAAAAATGACAGAAATACGATGTTTAGAGGGCTGAAAACTGAGTTTCCAGCCACCTAAATGATGTTAAAACAGCAGAATTAAAATATTCAACTAATATACTAAGGGTTGGGGCTTTAAAATCAAGGTTTTTATCACTATACAGTGATAAAAACTGAGTTCTAAAACCCTTTTGAACAAAAGTGCGAAAATGAAAAACAGAGTTTTAATCAATGGGGAAAGTGCTCCTTTGTTCTAGATCCCTGCAAATACACTTATAAGAGCTGCAAAATGTAAGCAAAGAGGTGAGCACATAAATAAACCCTACAAAATACTTTGTAGAGTCTTACTAACCTACTCACAAATGCAGATAGAAATACTTCTACCTACAAGTCTCTCCACAAAATATTTTATGGAGAGCTATCTAAGCTAATACAAATGCAACTAAAACAAATACAAAGCAGGTTACCTTACAAAGAAGCATGCAATGTACAAAACAGCCACCAAAAGTTCCTCCAAAGATTGCTTGTATTAAGTGGCCCAACTAGGGCAAGAAGATTACAATAGCAAAAGAGCTTGAGAAAATATGAGAGAAGAGTGGGGAAGTATTCCGGCAGCATAACAATAGCATGAGAGATCCTGTCTAATGAGGGAGTGAGACCCTCATTATATAGTTGAGGAAGACCCCAACCCCTTGAAAATCAATGGCCGAAATTATATCTAGATCTAGGTTAAATCTCCACCATTAGATCTAGGTATTTGACTTTACATTCTTCTCAATCAATCTACACCCTTGGATCAATTTTCAATCTATGGCTTAGGTGCTTGATCCATGTCTCAAGTATTCTCCACCCTTAGATCTAGGGTTTTGACCAAGAGTTACCCTTAGATCTTGCTTTTAGGTTTTTGGCATGGGCCCAACCTAGGCGCCCTCCTCCAAGTTGGCTGCCCTCCTCCAGGCGCATCCTCCAAGTATGGCGCATCCTCTATATGAGCTAGCGCCCCCTTTAATGGCTTGACGTCTTTAAATATGGTGGCGCACCCTTTTTTAGAGCTAGCGCCCTCCCTTTTGATTAGCGCCTCCTCCAATTTTGGTGGTAGCGCCTCCCTATTGTGGCGCCCATCCTCCAAATTGGGTAGCGCCCCTCCTTTAAACTTGACGCCCCCTCTTAATATGGCGCTCCACTAAATTGTGACGCCCTTCAGATATATTAGCGCCACCTCTATCTTTAATGTGGGCGCCTTCCTTATTTAGTGACGCCCTCTATCTTTGGTGTAGCGTCCATCTAAAATAGTGCCCCTACTTTATATGTAGTGACATCCCTCCATTTTGGTGGAGTTTCTCAAGTGACGCCCTCTCTAGTGAGGGTTTTAACCCTTTTACATGCATGCACCCCACTAAAATGGAGGTTTTAAACTTGGACGTGGCTCCTCTAACTTTGGCCTTGACTTTGCCATTTGCTCCAAAAAAACTTTTAACCTCTAGACTTAGGTTAAAATAAAAATTCACCTTAGATTTAATTTTTTAACTTAATTTTTAAATTTTCCAATTTTGACTTAGGAAAAATTTAAAAATAAGCTTGAAAAATTATATCCTGGCCATGAGGGGGGTGGAAAAATTTTAAATAAATTTTCCTAGGCTTAACAACCCCCAAACAAAATTACCATGGCATTATTTGATTTTTTACTTCAAAATCAAATAATGTGAATTTTGACTTAGGGAAATTAATTAATTCCCAAGGAAAAGAGAGACCTTGCTTAGACAAAAATGGTCTATCTCCTCAACCACCTGTCAGAATGACATGGGACTCGAAGCAGTGGCTTAGGGGGTTTCATAGCAATTTACTTTGCATTCATAGCCCCTATTACAAAATGCCAGTGCTTGAGTAATTAATTCCCTAGGAAAAGAGAGACCTTGCTTAGACAAAAATGGTCTATCTCCTCAACCACTTGTCAGAATGACATGGGACTCGAAGCAGTGGCTTAGGGGGTTTCATAGCAATTTACTTTGCATTCATAGCCCCTATTACAAAATGTCAGTGCTTGAGCAATTACATTATTACATCAAAATTGAGTTAATTAACCACCAAGGGGTGAAATTAATTAACTAGAAAAATAAATAAAAATACAACAACACAACGAATCTCCGCAAGACTCTATACAAATGTCTAGCATGGTCATGAATCATTTTGAAGCCTTAGCCACCTCATGGACTTGACTGGTAGAACGCCCATCACCACTTTGGAGGATTTTGAGCGAAAAACCAAACCAATTAAAATCGTTTATTCAACAAGATTAATTGGAAAGGGAAAAAACACTCGATGAGGGGACTTCCCTAACAGCCAGTTCCATGGTGTGGCATCCATATCATATGATCCACACTAGCACATATAATTACATTAATTTTCCCACGCAGGGGAGCGGACATTTCGTTTTACAAAGGGGCAATTGCCCTACAGAAGTGGAAAATCCTCAGATTTTTCCAAGGTACAACTTGTACAACTATGTACATCTTCATGTACATGGAGTTGCCACCTAGTCAAAATAGGTGGGCAACATCTGGCTCCAACTTGGGGACATGTGTTCGATCATCGGAGAGCACATGAGAACTCCAGAATCCTGCAACCACAATTTTCTCACCAATAACCAACATAAGTCCTTAAGCAAAGACCAATAAATAAACGATATAAATAAATGAAATTGCTATACAAAATGAAATAGACATACAATTACTCACATCTATATGCATAATGAATAAACCAATGAAATAATACAAAACTTTAAAGAAATGCAAGGGAAAAGGGTTAGAGATACGTTACAAAGGGTGTCCCTTTGGACACCACGTTGACTCTATGTGTAATAAAACTTGAGCTGTTGACCATTCCTTGGAATGTTCAATGGCTCACCATCCAAGTGACTCAGGTTGAAAGAATTTGGACCTGCAACTGATCTGATCACAGTAGGGCCTAACCATAGGTTGTCAAATTTCCCATGCTTCCCTGGCTTTTCTCTGCCTTTGTCCCATAAGACAACAGTATCCCCTACTTTGAAGTCTCTCTGTCTAGCTGACTTGTCAAAGGCTTTCTTTGTCTTTACTTGACTTTTGAAGTTATGATCATAAGCATTTCTCCTTATTTCATCCAACTCTACTAACTGATTTATTCTGTTTTGAAGTGCAGACTCTTCTATGTCAAACTCTCGGAGCAACTGATACACTGGTAGGGTAAGGTGAACTGGTAGCTGAGCTTCTACACCATATACCAACTCAAAAGGACTCTTTCCTGTATATGCTTTCTTTGTTATTCTATCAGCCCATAAAGCATGTTTTATTTTACTATCCCAAGACCTTTTGTTTTCCCCAACAATTTTCTTGACTATGGTCATTAAGTTTTTGTTACTAGACTCTGCTTGACCATTTCCTTGAGGATAATAATCTGATGCATGAGATAAAACTATGCCATACTTTAAACAAAATGCAGACATTTCAGCCGAATAAAAGGCCTTAGCATTATCTGTTACTATCTTTGAAGGCACTCCAAATCTTGTTATTATCCTATCTTCAAGAAAATCCATGATTACTTTTTCATTTGCTGATTTAGTGGGAATGGCTTCAACCCATTTAGTGAAGTAATTTGTAGCTGTTATAATCCATGAAAAACCATTACTTGAATTATCTTTAAACTTCCCTATGAAGTCTAAATCCCACTGCTGAAAAGGTGTTTCTACAACAACTGGTTGAAGGGGAAGGGCAGCTAACTTTTGTTTCCCAGTGAATAACTGACAAGGCTCACACTTCCTCACAAACTGATGCACGTCTGAAAATATGGTGGGCCAATAATATCCAACTCTGAGAATCTTATGGGTGGTGGTTCTAGCAGCAAAGTGACCACCGCAAAAACCATTATGAAAGTCATCCATTAGTTTTTTAGATTCATTTTCGTCCACACATCTAAGGATAACCCCATCTGGATTCCTCCATCCTAAACCATCTTTAATTAAGATATACTTGGATGCTTTGAGCCTTAAGGCTCTTCTCTTATGACCAACAAGGTGACTTGGGCAAGTTAAGTTTTTAAGATAAAAAACAATATCAGAGTACCATTCAACTTGCTCAAGCTTTAGCAAATCCGGAGATGACTCTGGAACATCAATCTCACAAACCATATTCTGATCAACCAAACCTAAAGCCTTTTCATTACCTTCTGCTAACATCTTAGCTAATCCTTGTCCTTTGATTAATTTAGTGGGCCTGATTTCTAAATCATATTCTTGAATTTTAGCAACCCATCTACTTCTTGGACCTAGGCCTTCTTCTTGAGTTAACACATCTTTAATTGCTGTACTAGGAACATACCCAATTACTTTGGCATACCCTATGAAAATCCTGAAATGCTTAAGAGATTTTACCAAGGCATAAGCCTGTTTTTCTATTATATGATACTTCAATTCTGAATCTCTTAAGATTTTGCTCATATATGCTATGGGTTGTTCTTGACCTTGGTCATTTTTCTGTAATAAACACCAGCAATGGTGTCTTCAGATGCAAAGGAGAAAAGATAGAATTCTTTAGTGTAATCTGGACTGACCAATACGGGAGCTTGACCACATGCATCTTTTATTTGTTGGAAAGCTCTCTTTCCTGTTTCATCCCATTGAAACTTGACATCATTTCTAAGTAACTTATTCAAAGGCTTAGTTACTTCTGCTAGATTAGGAATAAATCTCCTAAGGAAATTAACTGTACCAAAGAAAGATTGGAGGCCTTTCTTTGTACTAGGCAAGGGGAGTTTAGCAATCGCTGCAACTCTTTCTGGATCTATTTTGACACCTTCTTTACAAATTATGTGACCCAGTAATTTCCCCTCAGTAACCCCAAAAACTGACTTAGCAGGATTTAACGAGATCCCAAATTCTCTGCATCTTTCAAAAACCTGTTTTAAATGCCCTATGTGACTTTCCCCATCCTT
>LPNX010547480.1:7513-82479 GCA_001517045.1 Pseudotsuga menziesii | reverse complement strand
AGCTTTCAACATCTTTTGAAGTTCTTGTTGTACTAAGGGAGCCAACTTAGGATTTATTTGCCTAAGTTTCTGTCTAAATGGTTTGGCTTCTTCTTTAAGAGGAATGGTATGCTGAATTACATCTTCCTTATAGACTTTAAGTTCATCATATGTGAAGGCCAAAACATCCCTATACTCCCTTAGCAAATTAATAATCTGTTCTCTTTCTTCTCTAGGTGTCTTTTTGCCAATCTTAACCATTCTAGGTTCTTCATTAGTTCCTATGTTTACCTCTATGTAATCACTTGGCTTTGTACCTGATTCTTCCTTAGGTTTATGGCCATCTTCTCTATCAAATGCCCTTTCTAAGGACACAACTTTCCTAGGGGCTGGATTAAGCTTTTGACTTTCTTCTGCATAATAACAACCTTCTTGCTCTTCACTAATGTGAAAGTCAGCAAATTCTCCTATATTACTCAAAAACTTAATCACTTGTTTATCAACATCAAAGACCTGCCGATTATCTACATTATCTGGAACTGAAGGCCTGAAGATAACTTCCATTTTAACTTCTTCATCTACTAACTCTGGAGGTCTTTGAAGAGTGGAAGCAGCAACTGCAAGTCTATCTACCTTAGCATTAAATTCTCTAGGAATTGCAATAAATTCTATGTGATCAAAACATTGAACCAGATCCAAAATTGCATCCCTACATCTTCTTAACCTTTCTGATTTGCAAGCAAACTGTTTATTAACCAGTGAAATAATCAAATCTGAATCACCTTTAACCTCTAACTTCTTGATACCCTTATCTTTACACACCTCTAAACCAAGGAGCAAGGCCTCATACTCAGCCACATTGTTGGTGGCATTAAATTCTAGTCTATAGGAAAAATTTAATTCCTTATGAGAAGGGGATTCAATGACTATTCCTGCACCTTTACCAGCTCTAGAGAAGGCCCCATCAAAGTGCATATGCCAAATTTGATTAACTCTTTCATCTTCATTTGATTCTTCAATAGGTCCTAAAGAGTTAGCCAAAATTGCATAATTTCCCAAGTCATAAGTTTTATACTTTAATTCATTGCTTCTTGGGTTTCTTGGGTCTTCTACATGGTGTCTCATCTCCAACTCTCGATTCAATCTAACAAAACTCCCTTCAGGAGTTGGAATGGTGGCGTAAGTCAAGTCCATTTGAATATTTCCTCCTAAGTCTACTCCAGTTTTTCTTGAGAGTAACATACCCCAAGCATCTGGGACATCTATCACTACTATGTCCATTTCTATTTGAATGTCTGGAAAAGCTGCTAAGTGTACTTGTAAACCTTTAATTAAACCACACACTTCAATCATCTTGCTGTCCATTGCACAAATGTTATGATAAGGCCTTGAGATCCTTAGATTTAATTGTTCCATAACTTTTTTAGTCATTACATTTGAGCTAGCCCCTGAATCTAACATGCAGTTGTGTAAAAGATGATTGTTTACTAACAACGAGAGGAAGAATGGCTGGTTCTTTTCATTTCCTTTGTCCATACTCTGAAGAATGACAGGTGCATCATGGTAGGCTACGGCTTTATCAACATTATTTTGACAAGGTTCTTCTATAGCTTTGAGTAATTTTCCCTTTTGAGAAGGGATCTTCATGAGTTCTGCTACAGGAACCAACATCTTAGCATTATTTAACCAACCTCCTAGATCAATGTTTAATTGTGTATTAGGAGCAATTTAAATAGGAGGGGGAGGAGGTACCTTAGGAACACTGGTTGGAGTTCTTTCTTGACTTTGATTCTTCTTACCATTTCTTTGGTAAGTTATTCCTCTATACTTAGAAAAATCTGACACTTGCTGCTCACTAGGCTTAGGGCCAAAAGCTGCTTCTGTTACTTCATTTATTGACTCAACCCTTTGACTATTCTCAGCTAGGTCCATCCATTCATACATGCCAATATCATACTTCTGCCCACACATATTCACTTGTTCATTCTCTGTTTTTTCATTCATTTTATCATTTATGATTTGCAAAAAGACTTGACAAGTGTTTTCTTCATGAAAATCCCCACAAGGCCTACAATACGGAATAGCTTGATGGTCAACCGCATTGGTAGACTCTAAAGGATTAGGGGGCCTTTGATCTTGAGGTGGGGGCCGTCTTTGGTTTTGCCACCTATCATTTGGCTTGTTTGGATAAAAATTATTTCCTCTGTTTCTTTCCAAAGAAACTACCTTGTTTTGTAAGACTGTCTGGTTTGCCTGCATGGCAGCTAGCTGATTAGCATGATTCAATTCCATTTGCTTAATCAGTTGGGTGAGCTTATCTATGGAGTCACCTTGAGGTTCCTGGTTTTCAAACTTAACCTTTTTCACTTCATTAGTCTTTGAAGAACTACCCTTTGAAAACCCAGGAATATTAGATTTACCAGTAGCTTGCATGTTCTTATCTATCTTGATAGCCTTTTCTTGTGCATCCTTAAGATCTGCAGGTTCCTTATCCCTTATCTGATATTTCATTTCTCCTTCAAATGCTTGGATGTAATAAATCAAGAGAGATGCTTCTTGGGGCTTGATGTCTACAGGTAGGCTTTTTACTAAGTCATTAAACCTTTTATTAAATTCTTCCATGGTCTCATTTTCTTGCTTATGACTAGTATGCAAGGCTGCCAACAGGAAAGGGTTATCCCTTCTATCACCCCATCCATCATTGAAGGCTTCAATGATTGCTTTGAGAGTTTTGAACTTATTATCATTCTGATCTTGAAACCATTCCATGGCATCATCTTCTAAAGACAAGATAAATAACCTCATCTTGACATCCTCAAAGTTATGAGCATTACACCACTTGGCAAGGCATTGGTTGAACTTGGAGATGTGAGACTTGGCACTGACGGCATTATTACCTTGAAAGGAAGGTAACTTTTCTATTGCTTTATCTGGCAAATCATGAGGATAACCAATGATGTTAGAAAAATCACATGGCTTGCATAGATCATCCATTGGTGAGGATTGGTTGTTTTGGGCAAACAACAAATGGATATCAGAGATAGCCTCTTCTCCCATATTTGCAAGGAGTCTACGGGGAGCAAGTCTATTCAACCTCCTCCTATATACCCTTTCAGGTTCGGTGAGGGAGTTGAGTAGACCACCTGAATGGCTCCGGGTAGAATACCTTACTATATTTTGAAGTGGAGTCGCCACTTGGAGAAAAAGATAGCTCTAATATGGGTAAACAAGTTATTAAAATTAATTAAAGAATTTTATTAACCGTTTAACAAATTGAAAAACTTAAAAAATTAAAAAATTAATTAATTAAGTCAGACCAAGGACAAATGACTTGTCCTCGGCAACGGCGCCAAAGATGTTGCCGCCTAATTCACACTTTAAGACGCAGGAAAGTCACAACCTGCTATGTGTGTCCTTGGGGGTAAGCAAGAGCTGGGGACCACTGTCACCACAGTCCACAACTCCTTCGTTTAGGCAAGATCCCAACAGAGCCAAGGGGGGTAGTCCCTACGGAAAGACTAAGTTCCAGATTTATTAATTAATTACAGATTAATTAAATGGATCTGTTATTAAGACTGAGGCTAAGGTTTTGAGAGATGACAGTCAAACTGATGCAATATGCAAGATTTAAATGACAGTCAGTCCTTTTATTTATAACCAGTGCCTAAAGAATGGAGTCAGAAAATGCAAATTTAAATGGATGCAAATCTAAGTTAATTATCCACAGTCTAACAAATGAGATGAATAAATGAACAAATGATACAATAATGAATCAAGATATTTAAGCAATGTGCAATTAATCTAAATTTATCAGTATAAACAATGAACAGGTAAAAAGGCTACAGTTTACACAAATGTGAACCAAATTTACAAATTTTAGACAAGATATAGCAGAAAGAAAATGCCTTAAATAAAAATTATTAAACCAACAGTAAATGAAATATGGAAAGACTTTAAGTTTGATTTACTTGAAGCAGTTAACAAAGGTTAAGCATTCACCACATCGACAATTGCAGAACTGATAGTAAATGTAACTGAAAAGTAAAGAGTTGTAGTGCAATGCTGGAGTGAAAGTGCTCTGAAATGAAAAAAGTGTTGTAGAGCCGGTTTTGAAATGTCTCTTGGTTTATTTTAGTAAATTTTATTAAAGTTTTTCTTCTTAAAGTTAAGTTTTAGAACCGGTGGTGTGACTACCCCGATCTAGTACTTCTCAAGTCAAAGAGGGAATGTTGTTGCGCTCAACAAAGTGGGAGCAAAGCCCACCCGTAGCTCACAGGTCAAACCCCAATGGCCTGGTGCTCAACAAGGAGGACGTAAAACGCCTAGAGACCCCCCACGGTCTACTACCCCAAGTCGCCTCCGAGGTCACTGTTTTTAATTAACTTAAAAAATAACAAAATGGATGCCTATTAAACTAGGACTTCTCTATCCCCTGTCGTATCTCGTGAGTACCTCGAAGGGTGATAACCGAGTAGAGGAGCAGGAAATATTGAAGTTTTTGTTGGTTAATTTTAGAGTAAATTTTATCTGGGTGATTAGCATGTAATGTTTATTTTAAAACAATCAACAAGATCAACCAAGCAGTATCCCTTATGGGAGGTGCTGGTACTTGATCTTGGACTTGGAAAATAAAATGTGTTTGAAATTGTAGTAAAAGGAAAGTGTTGTTCTAATAACCTAAGCCCCCACTTTTCCTGCTTTTCATATCCAACTTGAAGTCCCTAAAGGGAGATGACAAGTGGATAGAGGATACACAGGATAGATGGGTTGTGTGATTACCCTTTAACAGAAAATAAAAATAAAAATAAATACTGAACTTGAAAGAAAATGCAACTAGCTAAACAATGCCTAACCGCACAACAATCTCTGTGACAGAGATGGTGGTCCGTCACAGAGATAGTGGGTAAACTGGAAATAAAACTAGTTTAAGCTAACCTCACAACAATCTTTGTTACAGAGATGGTGGTCTGTAACAGAGATAGGTGGGTAACAGAAAAATAAAACTGAGTAACTATCCTCACTTCAATCTCTGTGACAAAGATGGTGGTCTGTCACAAAGATAGGTGGGAAACAGAAAAAATTGCATAAACAGAAATTTAGGCAACTAGTATTCTACTTCCTAATCTATTTACATATAGATTACAAGTGATTATAAATTTTGCAGAATACCCCAAGAGAACTTCTCGTTGGGGTTTACAATAATCAGAAAAATGTGAGAGAAGAGTGGGGGTTTTGAACTCCTTTTGGAACTGTTTGAAGGTTGAGGTATTTTTGGGCCAATTCAGGCAGCACCTCCCCTTCACCTGTGTAAAACCTGTCACAAACCAGCAAGCTTTGTTCGCTGGAAATCACAGAAAAAACTCAAAGAAGTTGTCAGAAAAAATTAGTACAAAAAAATCACTAACTTACAGCAAAAATCTGAATGTAAAAATGACAGAAATACGATGTTTAGAGGGCTGAAAACTGAGTTTCCAGCCACCTAAATGATGTTAAAACAGTAGAATTAAAGTATTTAATTATTATACCAAAAGTTGGGGCTTTAAAACCAAGGTTTTTATCACTATACAGTGATAAAAACTGAGTTCTAAAACCCTTTTGAACAAAAGTGCGAAAATGAAAAACAAAGTTTTAATCAATGGGGAAAGTGCTCCTTTGTTCTAGATCCCTGCAAATACACTTATAAGAGCTGCAAAATGTAAGCAAAGAGGTGAGCACATAAATAAACCCTACAAAATACTTTGTAGAGTCTTACTAACCTACTCACAAATGCAGATAGAAATACTTCTATCTACAAGTCTCTCCACAAAATACTTTGTGGAGAGCTATCTAAGCTAATACAAATGCAACTAAAACAAATACAAAGCAGGTTACCTTACAAAGAAGCATGCAATGTACAAAACAACCACCAAAAGTTCCTCCAAAGATTGCTTGTATTAAGTGGCCCAACTAGGGCAAGAAGATTACAATAGCAAAAGAGCTTGAGAAAATATGAGAGAAGAGTGGGGAAGTATTCCGGCAGCATAACAATAGCATGAGAGATCCTGTCTAATGAGGGAGTGAGACCCTCATTAAGACCCCAACCCCTTGAAGATCAATGGCCGAGATTAAATCTAGATCTAGGTTAAATCTCCACCATTAGATCTAGGTATTTGACTTTACATTCTTCTCAATCAATCTACACCCTTAGATCAATTTTCAATCTATGGCTTAGGTGTTTGATCCATGTCTCAAGTATTCTCCACCCTTAGATCTAGGGTTTTGACCAAGAGTTACCCTTAGATCTTGCTTTTAGGTTTTTGGCATGGGCCCAACCTAGGCGCCCTCCTCCAGATGTGGAGCATCCTCCAGATGTGGCGCATCCTCTATATGAGCTAGCGCCCCCTTTAATGGCTTGACGTCTCTAAATATGGTGGCGCACCCTTTTTTAGAGCTAGCGCCCTCCCTTTTGACTAGCGCCTCCCTATTGTGGCGCCCATCCTCCAAATTGGGTAGCGCCCCTCCTTTAAACTTGACGCCCCCTCTTAATATGGCGCTCCACTAAATTGTGACGCCCTCCAGATATATTAGCGCCACCTCTATCTTTACTGTGGGCGCCTTCCTTATTTGGTGACGCCCTCTATCTTTGGTGTAGCGTCCATCTAAAATAGTGCCCCCACTTTATATGTAGTGACATCCCTCCATTTTGGTGGAGTTTCTCAAGTGACGCCCTCTCTAGTGAGGGTTTTAACCCTTTTACATGCATGCACCCCACTAAAATGGAGGTTTTAAACTTGGACGTGGCTCCTCTAACTTTGGCCTTGACTTTGCCATTTGCTCCAAAAAAACTTTTAACCTCTAGACTTAGGTTAAAATAAAAATTCACCTTAGATTTAATTTTTTAACTTAATTTTTAAATTTTCCAATTTTGGCTTAGGAAAAATTTAAAAATAAGCTTGAAAAATTATATCCTGGCCATGAGGGGGGTGGAAAAATTTTAAATAAATTTTCCTAGGTTTAACAACCCCCAAACAAAATTACCATGGCATTATTTGATTTTTTACTTCAAAATCAAATAATGTGAATTTTGACTTAGGGAAATTAATTAATTCCCTAGGAAAAATAGACCTTGCTTAGACAAAAATGGTCTATCTCCTCAACCACCTGTCAGAATGACATGGGACTCGAAGCAGTGGCTTAGGGGGTTTCATAGCAATTTACTTTGCATTCATAGCCCCTATTACAAAATGCCAGTGCTTGAGCAATTACATTATTACATCAAAACTGAGTTAATTAACCACCAAGGGGTGAAATTAATTAACTAGAAAAATAAATAAAAATACAACAACACAACGAAACTCCGCAAGACTCTATACAAATGTCTAGCATGGTCATGAATCATTTTGAAGCCTTAGCCACCTCATGGACTTGACTGGTAGAACGCCCGTCACCACTTTGGAGGATTTTGAGTGAAAAACCAAACCAATTAAAATCGTTTATTCAACAAGATTAATTGGAAAGGGAAAAAACACTCGATGAGGGGACTTCCCTAACAGTCAATTCCATGGTGTGGCATCCATATCATATGATCCACACTAGCACATATAATTACATTAATTTTCCCACGCAGGGGAGCGGACATTTCGTTTTACAAAGGGGCAATTGCCCTGCAGAAGTGAAAAATCCTCAGATTTTTCCAAGGTACAACTTGTACAACTATGTACATCTTCATGTACATGGAGTTGCCACCTAGTCGAAATAGGTGGGCAACAGAGTGAACACAAATTTTATTAACCAAGAAAATACATAAAACGTTCAAATTTTGATTTGAAAAAGAAATTGCATGTACATGCATGTGAATCCAAACCATTAGACAAAAATATGCAAAGTTTTCTCATGTACATAGCAAGGGTGAATATAAGAAAATAACATTGAGTGGAATCCATATTTGAAACAAATCCACCTCTTTGCCCACACAATTTTGTCAATGACCTCAAGCAGGAGGTCCGAACATTGTGTTGCACATGGACTCCACCAAATGGTGGGGTGTTTGTTGGAGTTTGTGCAATTTCAGAAGCTATTCTTATTGTCCTCCTTCGAGAGTTGAACTTGTTGTAATCATTCATACAAACCCTAGAAATAACAATGTAAACCTTGGGGTGAAAAGCCAACAATAAAAGAATAAAATATAAATTATGAAATAAAAAATTATATTGCTCCCCCAAGTGAAGTCGGCCCCAGTGAAATTCTGGGTGGGAAAACAGTATAAACAGGATGGGCCCCTCATTATTTCACATAGTAGCTCAGACAAGTGCGCAGTTTTCTGGGAGAGAGAAGTTTGCATACACTGCAAAAAAACACTGTTTTCAGGGTTTCAATCTTTGGAAAGCATTTCCATATTTTTCTTTTCTTTCTTCATTGTACTCTGATCTCAGAATTATTATCTCTAGACAAAGGTTGTTGAGTTTTCTCCCATTTGGGTTTCCCAGGTGAAAAAATACTTGTGTTATTGTTTTGTGCTTTGTTTATCTTCTAGTGATCCTATTGATAAATGCAATTAAGATATAATGTTATAATCTTAAGAAAATCTAACATGGTATCAGAGCAATGCTAGAAGAAGCCATTGCCGGAACTCTGTCGGCAACTTGTCGAAACTAGGGTTTCATCTTTCAAGGTCTTCATTCAACCTTTTGGCAGAAAAAGAGCCTTGGGAATTTTGCTCTAAGGAGGGCGCATCTTTTGGTGAAGACAAAATTCAATTCTAAGAATTTTCAATTTTGACCTAATTCTGCAGTTGCAACAGAAATTAGGGTTTCCAGTTTTGACCTACTTTCTCCACAGTTTTGGCTCGACTCTACCTCTACTCAACTCGCCTCTCTAGGGCGCATTTGTCTGTGGAGTTAGTTTACCAAAACTTCAACTTTCATTTTTGACCTACCTCTGCTAGGGTCTCAGATCCAGATCTGCAATCAAGATGATCGGCATGAAGATTGAAGATCATTTGGAAGGGAATTCCAACTTCATCCCCTAGAAGTCTAGGGTTCTTCTTCTACTAGAAGAAAATGACCTATTACAGTTTGTAAAGGAAAAGGTGCTAGAACTAGAAGCTGAAGAAAACAAACCTCGCTGGAGAAAGGATGATGCCAAAGCAAGGAGGATTTTAGTGGACTCAGTTAGAGATCACTTGGTTCCTCAGATCTTAGAAAAGACAATGACAAGGAGGATGTTCAAAACTCTAAAAAGGCTATTTGAACACAGTAGCATCAATGTGACTCTCACATTGAGGAATCCATTGTCGAATATGAAGATGACAAAGTCCGAGAATATTGTCTTATATTTCATGAGGATCACCGAGCTCCGGGACAAGCTAAAGTCTAGTGGAGACAATCTTGAAGAAAAGGATCTCGTTATGACCACCTTAAATGGTCTCCCATCATCTTGGGAGTCTTTCATCCAAACTATAAGTGGTCGAACCAAGTTGCCCAAATTTGATAAGCTATGGACATAATGCACTCAGGAAGAAACGAGAATCGTAGCACGCCACAGACTTCATGGTACTGTAACCTGAGGAAAATCAAGTGTTCGTATCTCATGCCAAGAAAAGTAAGGGAAGGGGAAGGAAGTCGTACATTCACAAGCATCAAGACAATAGATCAAGTCCTCCCCCAGATCAGAAGAAACAAAAGAAGGATCTATCTTAGATCCAATGCTACAGGTGCAACAAAATACGGTCATTATGCCGGTAGCTGTCGAAGTTCACACTAAAGGAAGCATGAAGCTTCAGCTGCTGATGTAGAAGAAGATCATCATCACAAGAAACAGAAGAATGAAGATCATACATAATTCTTCTTCAGATCAGCCCTATCAAGTACTGTCCCCACCACTAGTGATACTTGGCTCATATATAGTGGTGCATCTAGACACATGACAGGATATAAAGAAAATCTCTCGAAAGTAGTTGAGAAGGATTCTCATCTTCGAGTTGTACTTGGTGATGATGCCAACGACATTGTGAAGGGATCTAGGGCTACTTCCCTTCAGTTAGAGTCTAATGACACTCTACATTTAAGTGATGTGCTCTATGTACCTGGTATGAAGAGAAATCTTGTTTCCATCTCAGCCTTAGAAGACAGGATATAAAGTAGCATTTTCAGATGGAAAAGTACTTGCTTGGCAGAATAACTCAAGCATGGATACAACCAAAGTAATTGGTATGAGAGAGGAGAGCTTGTATCAACTGAACACTCTACCAGTCCAAGCCCTATTCCATGACTCTACAAGTATGGGTGAGCTATGGCACAAAAGACTAGCTCATCTAAATTACTGAGCTCTCCTAGTAGTGAAGAACATAGTTACAGGTAGACCATGATGGAACATGTAGAGGATGGGATGTGCACTTGGTAAGAATGCCAAGATATCCTTCCCAGATAGTGAGAGCAGATCCAAACAAATCTTGGATCTAGTGCACTTTGACTTGTGTGGCCCAATGACAGTTGCCTCATTAGGAGGATATCATTACCATGTGACCTTCATTGATGACTACTCATAGAAGACTTGGATGTACTTTCTTAAGACCAAGGAATCCTAGGAAGTACTCAGTAAATTCAAGGAGTTCAAAGCACAAGTCGAGAATTTGTCAGGGAAGAGGATCAAGATCCTAAGATCAAATAATGGTGAAGAATATACCTCTACAGAATTCAATGATTTCTGCAAAGAAGCAGGAATTAAGAGGGAGCTTATAGTTCCCTACAACCCCCAGCAAAATGGGGTTGTTGAAAGAAAGAACAGAACAATTGTGGAGGCAGCCAAAGCTACCTCCAGAGTCTACCCATTTTCTTATGGGCAGAAGCATTCAGAACACTTGTATATGTACAAAACAAATGCCCACATAAGAAAGTGAAGAACATGACTCATGAAGAAGCCTTTACAGGAGTAAAACCAGAAGTAGATCACCTTTGAATCTTTTTTGTCTAGTCTACATACATGTGCCCAAGGAGAAAAGGACAAAGTTAGAACCTTCAGGCAAGAAGGGAATTTTCGTGGGATACAGTGAATCTTCAAAGGCCTATAGAATCTATATCCCAAGATCCAGACAGATTGAAGTTAGCAGGGATGTGACCTTTGAAGAGGAAATGGCTGTCAGGAAACGCAGAGGATCAGACATGGAAATTGATGATGAAGAAATGGAGAGGAAATCATCTTCCCCTCCCATTCAGGATGAATTAGCAAAGAGAGATGAACCCATCGATCCCATTGATCCAGTCATGACAGTTGATATTCCCGAAGATATGGCAGTAAGCCAGAAAGACTAAGATGGGCGCAACAGACCTTACAGGATGCAGAGGGGCATGAAGCCCCACACGATTCTTTACGAGAAAGCAAAAGACCTCAAAGGTTCTCTAGTCATTGACTCAAAACCCACCACTTATGATGAAGCATCCAGACACCAAGTTTGGAAGGATGCCATGATGGAAGAATATCAATCCATCATGAAAAATGATGTGTGGGAAATTGTACTGAGACCTGAGGGGAGTTCAGTTGTAACTTCCAGATGGCTATACAAAATTAAACATGGAGCAGATGGTAGTATTGAAAAATACAAGGCTAGATTTGTAGCCAAAGGGTTCTTTCAGAAAGAGGGAGTCGATTATGATGATACATTTGGTCCTGTGGCTTGATACACTTCCATCAGATCAATCATCGCTATTGCTTCAGCTATGGGATGGAAGTTGCATCAAATGGATGTCAATACTGCCTTTCTCAACGGTATTATTGAGGAAGAAGTATACATTGAACAACTAGAAGGGTTTGTTGTCCATGGAAAAGAGTCCCACGTATGCAAGCTGAAAAAGGCGTTATATGGACTCAAGCAAGCACCTCGTGCTTGGTATGGACGGATAGACAGATTCCTGGTGAGTCTGGGATTCACCAAGAGTGATGCAGACCCCAACCTTTACTACAAGGTTGTGAATGATGAGCCATTGATTTTGGTACTATTTGTTGATGACTTGTTTCTCATCGGAAATGAGAAACTTATCTTATGGTGTAAGAAGAAACTCGCCTCTGGGTTCAAAATGAAGGATCTTGGATTGATGCACTACATCTTGGGATTAGAAGTATGGCAGAGATAGAAAGATATTTTCATAGGACAAGGAAAATATACCATAGATATACTGAAGAGATTCAGAATGTTGGACTACAAGTGCATAGGTACTCCGATGGATGCAAACTTGAAGAAGCTGAGGGATTCTACTTCAGATTCAAATTTGATTGATCCCACTATGTATCGCCAGTTGATTGGGTCCTTGATGTATTTGACGAACACTAGACCAGACATTTGTTTTGCTGTGAATGCTCTCAGTCAGTTCATGTGCAAACCGAGGCAGATTCACTTGATTGCTGCAAAACATGTGCTCAGATACTTACGTGGCACTGTGGGATATGGTCTACGATATGATTCAAAATGTGACTTGAAATTACAAGGGTTTATAGACTCAGATTGGGTCAGATGCTCTACTGATAGGAGAGTACTTCAGGATGTTGTTTCAGTTTGGGTTCTGCAGTTATTTCTTGGTGTAGTAGGAAGCAGAACTCTCAGTTGCTCTCAGTACTGCAAAGGCCGAGTATATGGCTACTAGTTCAACAGCCCGAGAAGCAGTTTGGCTTCGTAAACTTCTTGCAGGATTGTTTGGCCAGATTCCAGAGCCAACCGTGATTCACTGTGACAACCAGAGTTGTGTGGAGATGTTAGTGAATCCTGTATTTCATGACAAGTCGAAGCACATAAAGATTCGATATCACTTCATATGTGATATGGTGCAGAAAGGTGCAGTCGAGCTATAGTATATTCCAACAGATGACCAGACTGCAGATGTTCTCACCGAGCCTCTTCCCAGGATGAAATTTGAATACTTTTGTGGAAGACTTGGAGTAGAAGAGAACGTATCCCTCCTTAAGAGGGAGAGATGACTAAGAGACACGTACCATACCTTTGCCTAGGTACCTATGCTCGTCCAGGTGTTCAGCCAGGTATGGGAGAAATCCCATCGACAAATGAGTCGAAGAGGTAGCAGATGGCCGTGTGATTGCACATGTACCTCTACTCGTTCAGGTTCTCAGCCAGGTATGGGAGTACCCCATCAACAGATGAGACAAACATGTAGTAGATGGTCGTGCACGTGTGCTCATCCAGGATCTCTAGCTAGGCATGGAAGTATTCCTTCGGCAATAGAGATGGATAGGTAGCAGAATATTTTCTCTCAGACATTCGGATAGAACAAATTCATAAAGACAACCTTCAGTACGCTTAGAGATGATAGAGACTGTATATATGTATAGATGAAACCCAGATGATCATGATGAAGACCGAAGAATACCTTCCTTGTTGAGAGGGAGTGTTGGAGTTTGTGCAACTTCAAAAGCTATTCTTATTGTCTNACAAACCCTAGAAAGAACAATGTAAGCCTTGGGGTGAAAAGCCAGCAATAAAAGAATAAAATATAAATTATGAAATATAAAATTATATTGCTCCCCCAAGAGAAGTCGACCCCAGTTAAATTTTTGGTGGGAAAATTATATTGCCCCTCATTATTTCACATAGCAGCAACATAGCAGCTCAGACAAGTGCGCAGTTTTTTGGGAGAGAGAGAAGTTTGCATACATTGCAGAAAAAGACTGTTTTCAGGGTTTCAATCTTTGGAAAGCATTTCCATATTTTTCTTTTCTTTCTTCGTTGTACTTTGATCTCAGAATTATTATCTCTAGACGAAGGTTGGTGGGTTTTCTCTCGTTTGGGTTTCGCAGGTGAAAAAATACTTGTGTTATTGTTATATGCTTTGTCTATCTTCTAGTGATCCTATTGATAAATGCAATTAAGATATACTGCTATAATCTTAAGAAAATCTAACATTGTTTGGTATCCAACATCATTCTTGCCAAAACATAGTTGGAGGCAGTGGATTCAAACAATTCTATCAAATTCTTCACTAGCCCAAAAATTCAAAATTAGTTATATGAAGATAAGATAATTTTTTTAATGCCCAACAAATGACACAAAAGTTTGTTAATGGGAATATTGAGAACAACGATGTCAATATAAAGTAGGAGCACTAAACCAACTCTTATAAAAAGCAAGATACAAAAAGTGAAGTATAGATCTATGCTAAAATTTGAAAAACCCTTAGGGAAACCACACTACGAGAGAGATTACAAAGGGGATGGATCTAAGAATTTGAAAGAAAATAATGATCCAGGTATATCGTGGTCTTTTAGATCCATATGTCCTAGCATTTGAGGTTGAATGAAGAAAACTCAAGATATAATGTTGTTTGGAGAGAGAGTTGGGGGATGATTTGGATCGCCCATTGAGTTGCTAACTAGAAGGGATCGCCCATCGTTGGAGTTTGGATAAACTCATCCACCTGCTGGTAAGGAATCTAGTTTCACTAGATGATCTCATTTACCTATTGGTAAGTGATCCAGTCTGGCACTACTGCTAAGCTTGATGGGAAGAGGGGATGGTCCCTTGGATTCACATTGATCTATGGTTGGTAGCAATGATACTATCAATTTGTCTCTTGGTGAATCATTAAATAGATAAGATAGTTGTTTAAAATTAAGTTTAGGGTTTTAGTTGTTAGTTTTTTTTAATGTTCAATTAAATAAATAAGTGAGCAGTTTAGACTTAGGTTTACAATTACTTTTTTTTTAATTTATTTTTTAAGTGTTTTTTAGTGGGCCCACGATGTGTTGGTACATTACCAGTTAGATTGGTCATTTTTGGTATGAAGAGTTAGTTTCGATCAGAAAAGCCCTAGAATTTGGATTGACGATTTCGATTTGGTTCTGATAACATTGATGAAAATGCACCTAATTGTTGAAGATGCCCCCCCTAGTTTGTTGAAAGAAGTACCCAAATTTGGGTAATGTCTCTTCATGTATAATGGGATCCCTTCGCTCCCCCCAAAAAGACAAAATATAACAATGTTACGTTACACCTGTACCCAACGCACTTTTAGGTGTACCCCAGGGAGAGAGAGCCATTCTTTTGACCAGGAGGGGTGTTATCAAGCAATGGTGATCATGGTTGGGCCCTTTGGTTCCTCCCTTAGGAGTACTATGGATTAATGGCACTGCTGACTTCCCTTTGTTGGGGTTTTTAACCTTGGGGTTGGTGTTCGAGGCTCCCAAGGGTTGACCATTGGGTCACATGGCTCCATATCATGTTTATGTGCTTTGGTAGCCTCTGCTTCAGCTGCGAGAAATTCGTCGCTTTTCGCAGCCACCGTGGACACCCTCCTGGCCCTTCAGTCACTGGGCTCTTGCTCTCCCTAGCCTTATCTTCTTAGGGGAAGCCATCTTCCATGCTAGGCCTTTTGATGCTTTTAGGAGGGCGTTAGATGGGGTATAACGCCCTCTCTCCAGTTCACTCAAACCTTTTGATCATAGTGATTCGCTTATTTGAGCATATTTTGGCACCTGGGGTTATAAATACCCCAGGTAGCCTACCGTGAGCCTACCTTAGGCCATATTTTATTATTATTTTGTTTTAATTTAAAGTTGACATTTTATAATTTCAAATTGACATGTTTTAAGGCATGTAGGCCTAGATAGTTTGTAAAAAGTGAGTGTGAGATCATATTAATAGATCTCCTCACTTTCATTTTAACACAAGACTGATGGGATAATACACTATGCATTTGGTTTACCCTTGCTAGGGCTCTTTGGAGAGATGCGCCCCTCACATAGCCAAGGTGAGGGCCGGCCCTTAGGGACGTCCTCACCGACTGAGCCAAATAAATAATCCTGGACATGCTGATGACTGGAACTAGTGTGTAAGTGTCCGAAGAGCCATAATGCATCATCTGGATAAGTTTCATTTCCATTTCCTTGACCACACAAGCCAAATCAATTTTCCTAGTGATTTCCTAGTTCATTTTTTATGGTAGAACCTCTGAAAGTCATAAAAGTTATCATATCTTCATTCAGGCTGAGAACTGGGAACTAATTACACAGGAGTATCTAGAGACATAGTAGAATGGTACAAGTGACTACTCATAACCCCTGGAACACTGTGGTGCTCTAGGAGGGCCAAAATAACTGCAATAATAAAATAATCTGACTAATAATAAAGTGATAATAATCACAGATCATGGACTCTAAGGTCAAACTCTGCAAAATGAAACCGCAGTATTGGTCTTGGGCATGTATGGAGTAAATATAAGCACTATCAAATTTTTAGCCACTACTTTGGGAACCGTGTTTGACTTGGTCAACTGGGTTGACTAGGTCAAATTACCTAAACTGAAGGTGAGATGCTAAACTAAGCTGAACCTGCAGGCACCCAAGGTAAGAACTGCTCCAAGATGTATATTAAAACCCAACTTAAATCACGTCATTCAATGATTGAGCAGTATTGATTTAGAGATAGGGATTTGTATGATAGTTGACATGATATGACTGGGATAGCCTTGATGGCAATGACAAGGACAAGGATAGAAGACTAATAGTGACAACAGAGTGACATGTATGTGACAATTGGCTTGACAGTGGTTGATATGTGACAGATTGATGGCAAGCTGAGCCTTGCACCTGAGGGTTGGATACCTCACCCCTTCTTAGTTGGAGCTAAGAAAACCAAGCTGGGTCCTGGCATGAGAGTTGGTACTCTTTATTCAGTTGGTGTTGATGTAATCGCGAAGATTGAAGTCTTTCTTTGTATAAAATTATAAATAAAATTTACTATACTTGTCTTGTGATGTGTCTCTTGTTATGATCTATGTTGATGGCATGCTTATCTAGATATATGACATGTGTTAGTGTAATGTGAATGATGAACTCTGCTTGACATTATTAAGAAGTGAAAAAAGTCTGGAGTTGGTAGCACACTGATTCACCTCCCCCTCTTAGTGTTCCATTGTGTCCAACAGTGTTATCCTCCCTACCTAGTTCAGAACTTACCACAAGTGATAGGTTTAGTTGTTAATGAGTATATGGTTGTAATGACCTTGCACCTTGTATTTACAAAGCCTTGAACTTCCACAAAATCTAGTTTACCTTAAGTACCATCCTTAGAATGAGGTGAAATGCCTGATGGATTTCCTAGAGATGTGTATTTCATGAAAAAAAGAATCTTGGTCTATTGTAAATAAATGTTTTTTTCTCTAACAACCGTTTTCTTTAATCCTCTATCTATTCTTGAATCCTCATGTCAGTAGTTATGCATTGTGCCAAGTGTCAAATCACGATGATGGATTTGATTCAAATGAATGGCAACTTACATTATTTTAACTTTTGTTATTTTTTCCAACGAACTATTATGCATCTTATGCTACATGCTAGGTGTAGTAGAGACCCAATACTGGCTTTTTCTATTGACTGATGTCTTCATGATTTTTATGGGCGTTATATTGCGATCCTATTTTATGACATGTCCAGTATCCCTATCAATTCGGTGGTTCCTATTCCTTTATACTTATCTAAGGATTTATTCCACGACGACAATGGCTAATTCCCTTGTTACTATATTTCATGCTTGGCAGCGAAGTCTTCTTTCACACTTGCATAATTTTTTTTAAGGACAGCGTTCATTTGTTACTCCTATGGATAAAGGCTAGATTGTGGTCAAAATCCTATGGATTAGAGAAACTGATAAATTTGTGGCCAAAAGTCAAAAGTCAAATAAAAAAAGGGTATGATAAAAGTGTGGACAAAGGGTTGGATCTAATTTGGTGTTAATACCAATTTAATGAACAATAGTTTATTAACTAAATATCAAGCATAAAAAAGATAGAAAATTGAAATCCATATAGGACAAATAATTATATAAAATATAATGAGAGGGATATATATAGATAGATTGATACAATGCCATGTGACAGAATAATTATACACATTGACTAGTCATAATGGTGATTTTTCATAAACCTTAATTAAGTAATGTGTTTTAGTTTATCTAATTGTTATTATTATTTAATGTTTTTTATCATCATTATGGAAAAGGACTCAACATCATGGAAAAAAACCAAGTTAGAATCTCACAAATAGAATTAGCTCCTACTTAAAGTTCCTTAGATTTCTTAGGGAAAAAGAATAGTGGTTCTTAATTTTTAAGAGAAGAAGAAGGTTCTCAAGCTCCAGCTTGAATCTTTTGGAAAACCTGGAGACTTGAGTTAAGTTGCATCTTTTTTTCTTGGATTCAGATGGTTTGCAAGAAAATATATTACACTTGCAACAAAAAATATTAGATCCAGTACCTTTTACTAATGAAAACAAAAAAAAACATGAAATATAACTTAATAAAACAATGGCTTCTTGAATCCTTAAGAGTAAATCAGTAGGTAAACAAATTGACAACTGCAAATATTTACCCTATGTACTTCAAAGAGCCCTCTAAGCCAGACTAATGATAAAGTTAAAACAAAGCGTGAAATTGCAATAGTATCACCTCATTCACAAAGCAGATGCACCAAAGATGTCACACTTCATAAGCCTCCAAAGCCTTCAACATTATTCAGATAGAAAGAGAAAAAATAGTACATGAACAAAGGTTCCTTGCTTCCATACCAAATGAGGAAGAAAGCCTCACTTAAATAGGAAAAATGAGAGCAAACCCCAAGGGGGGTGAATTTGCCAAGTGTTGGAGTTATTTGAGATGATTGGGGGCGAACTAGAGTGAACTAGAGGTGGTAGGTGCCACCTCTCACAAGGTAGGTTAGCCCCCTTCTTTCTGTGACACATATACAACAAGAGGTGAGCTTTTTCATGGATAAATGTGCTCCTCTAAGGAAAAATTCGCCCACTCATGGATTTGATTGGAATAAAGCTGATTTGATCTTGATTTAGTCTCCAATTACCCTCAACATCATCCTTAGTTAACCTAGAACATGTCGGGGACAATAAGATATAAAAGGGCTTCCATTTCCTCCATCTCCCATCCTTCCATAGCAGACCCAATCCATGTAATTGCATTTAAAAAAACGCTGTTTACTAATCATTCGATAGAGTCCCTCTAAAATACCTTTATCTGAACCAGTGAGCTTTTCGTCCCGATTAAATGCATGTTAGGTGTGCCATTGTGGGCTTTTTCAAGGTTCCACAAATGTTTCCACAAAAGAAACTTTTCCTTGCCAATATTTTACTAGCAAACTTAGCTAAAAATCCAACTTGTCCACCGGGAGACGGGAAAGTCCAATTCAACCATGACAGCTAATCCTAGGCCTCTAAAGGTCCCTCAAACTGCAAAGCAATAAATTTACACAAAACCTGCCAAACAGCCCACACCCTCTCAGCAGGGGAGAACCGAGAGCTCAAAATCACGAAAGCTTTAATACCTTGAATATGATGAACATGTTGAATACATTGCCGAACCAAAACATGCCATGGCGCCATACTCTCCACGGTGTGCACTACTTGTTTACCAGCAAGGATTACCCCTTGTGATCTCTAGTAATCTTTCGTGATAGAATTCTGGCTTCAGGTTCTTTAGATGTTTTGGAGTCTGCTTCTTTTGGGCTCAAAATATCACTTTTTGGGATATCAAGAATGCTTTTGTTTGGGCTCTGAATCTTGATTTTAAGGTAACGTTATGTTATATTTTTAAAGAGATTTACATGAAAAACATCTGCTACGTATTTGTTAACTATAGTAAGTATTATACATGGTAAATCAGCTGCGTCTGACATTTTTTAGATTTTACCAAATATAAAATGTTCTTTCTTTTGGGCTTCTATTTTGGCTTACTTCATTTCCTTTTCCTTGTAAACTAAATATTTATAAGGTCTTTAGAAAGGGTTGTTTGGTTAAGGTCTTAGGGAAAGGATGATATATTCTCTTAATCTTGCTTTTGTTTCGGCTCTGGATCTCGAATTTGAGTATTTTTATGTTAATTCCTTTTCTTTCTTTTGGTCTTCTCTTTTGGCTTACGTCATTTCCTTGTTTTGGTTAAGTTCTTTGTAAGAAGGATGATATTACCTTGTCTAAAGGATGATTGTAATGACATTTTCTTTTATTTGGACCCATTTATTGCAGGGTCTCTCTACTGAAATGGCATGTAATGAAGTGAATAATAAGCAAGTTATTTTCAAGGATTACATTACTGGAATGCCCAAGGTGTCTGATATGCTATTAAAATCTACAAAACTTCCCTTGCAACTCAAGGATGGATCACAAGATGTACTTGTAAAGAATTTGTATTTATCGTGTGATCCTTACATGCGGGGCCGCATGAGAAACGTTACTTCGTATTTGAGAGCTCCTTTAACTCCTGGATCGGTAAGACGTGGTTCCCTTTGTTTTAAAACTGTGCTGTAACTTGAAACAAATCTTTTTCATGTTCAACCATGCCCAGTTTTCTCCTCTTTTGCATTCATGTTTGCATGCTTAGTACATCTACTGCGAAAACAATGAAGGGCAGTGGCAGTAGTTATCAGTTTTGAACCCAGGTAGACAACCTTTTTACTGATTTTCTGTCTTCTCGTATTGTTTACAATTGACAGCTATATTCAGTAAATCAAATCAAATACTTTAAGTAATTGTATCAAAGCTTTTAGATTATTACTGGGTTGGGGTTGTAAGTGAGACACTCTACTTATTACTGGGTTGGGGTTGTAGTTCTTTAGAGAATCAAAATGAAGCTGATAAAGTTAGAAAAAGATTAGGTTAATATATAAGAAATATATAATTAGGGAATTAAAATGAAGTTTATATAGGTTAGAAAACTGAATATATAAAATATATAAGGAGATAGAAGATTAGCTATTAAAATTAATGTTAATTTTTATTTGAAAAACCTTGAAATGGGAGTTCATCATAAAATGAGAGAAAAAATTGAATTAAAAAATAGTAAGAGAGAAATTGGAAAATTTTGAGTTAAAAAAATTAGTAAAAGGGAAAATTTTAATTAAAAATAATTAAAGAAAAAGTTTTAGTTAAAAAATAGTTAAAATCAATGATAACTAATAAAAAGTGAAGGAATGCAATAATAAGAGTTAAGAGTTAAATTTTTAATATAATAGAATAATGAAAGACAGTTAAATTTTAATCTATATAATCAGAAAATAAATTATAAGGATTTTAAAATATTTTAAAGAAAAAACATTTATTATAATTAAATGATTATTATAATGAAATATAAAGGAGATTAATAGAATGATTAAAGAGGGAAATTAAAAATTAAATATGGGTTCAAATAATTATATAACTCACAAAATGAAAACACGATATTAATAAATGAGTTATTATTATTAAAATAATATTAATCATAAAAATGAAAAATTATTAATTAATATTTAATCCAAAATATTAATAAATGAGTTATTATTAAATAATATTAATCATACAAATGAGAAATTATTAAATCTAAGTAATGAAGAGTAATCTTAACAGAACTATTTTAGAAAATAATGGAAAATTATTTGCCTAAAACTGAAACTAGTAAATTAGTAATTACCTTCAATCTATTTGAATATAGCTTTCATCACCCTTTTGTAATAAATGGACGTATTTATTCTTGGTCAAGGATTGAGTGCAGTGCAATTCGAAACATGTAACCAAAACTTCATTGTGTTTTTACTTATTAGTATCTCAATTACAAAGCTTGAATTTCATTATTTGAGATATAAACTCAATCTGCAGGTGATAACTGGCTATGGTGTTTCCAAGGTTGTTATTTCAAATCATCCAGACTTGAAAGAAGGTGATTTGGTGATGGGTTATACTGGATGGGAAGAATACAGCATGATACCTGGGGGCCAGAACTTGCAGAAGATCAAATATACGGATCTACCTCTGTCATATTATTTGGGAATTTCAGGTAATTGTGCAATTGGCTCCTTTCCTTGTCAAACCTTTTCTATTCAGAACGCGTTTCAGAAATATTCTATCAAAAATCTTTTTTGGTCCATCCTGGGTATTTTACTACCAATAAATGTTATTTTTTTGAAAAACCATTTCCTAAAATTTTGCCCTTTCTTAAAACCAATGGATACTGCCTTATGATTAATTTATATCATACCATAGTGACTACCACTTTCTCATAGACTGGGAGATTGTATTGCTATGTTTAACAAAATTATATTAAAATGGACACTACTCTGATGTTCTTTTCGTCATAGGGTACATATTTCTGAAATAATCACACATGCCAAGAAGTTAGCAACACTTCTAGGATCACAACAGCCCGGTTCAAATGCAATGACTGAAGGAGTGAGTGTCCTTGTTGAAAGCAAGATATCTTATGTTCTCCCCACTTGGATTGCATTATGTTGTTTTAACATCATCATTATCTCATGCCCATTGAGATATTGGTATATCCTTGGACATTCATATATGAACGCTTATTACTTCTGTAGGCTTAGAAGCATTTGTCAATACATACAGATAAATGATCAATCTCTTCTTTATATTATGTCATACTTTTATCAGACATACATTTATTGCATTTACCAATCATTCTCAGTAATATCAAAGAGAAAATTTGCCATCCTTATCACATTCAACTAAGCTCGTAATCTTTGTGCATTGGGAACATTCATTGACGATTAGGCTGACAATCTCTTCTTCCTTTGCATCGAGTACTCTAAACATTTGCTAGAACAGTGTCACAAGTGTTCTTGCATTTTGACGGAAACTGCTATGCTTTATACTATATAGGCCTCAAGACATGGTTGGAATTGTTGTATCATTGTCATCCACCTTAGCTAAAGAAGCCGAAATGATTTAGAGAAAATCATGTTTCAAACACAAATGTATTCATGAGAGCGTTGCCTCTTAACATTAATCATTAGTTGACTCTTTAAAGATACGAGCAAAGTCACACTGTTCAGACTTAACAATGAGTCAACAAAATAAAAAAGGAGTGTTAGCTCAACAACGACTTAACAAGACTCAACCATATAACAAGGCAAAAATCTACAAAAACTTGGCATTAACTTGGAAGTTGGCAATAACTTTGACAAGTTTCCCAAAAGTTGAGTACTCAGCGATGATCTGTAAACTGCTATGGATATTCCATTGAAACGATTCATCACAATAGATCTTCTAATTTTCTACTATCTCTTATTATAGAGTATTTTACTATAGATTGCGGATTTAGTGTTGCTTGCTTAATGCATGAACTGGAATTAAAATGAAAGAAGAAAATAGCTAGCCATGCACACAATAAACACAAGATATACCTTGGGAAAACACAATACGAGAAAAACACAGGTTGAAGTTGAGGCCTATGCTTTACTATTTTCTGTTCAATAATATGTAATGCAAATACATAGAAAGGAGTCCTAACTATGGAATTGCCATGGTTTTTGTGGCCAATATGGCTGCTATAGAATCTTCTACTCCCTTTGTTCTTCTTCAATATCCCACTCTAGGATGTTTGCTCAACTATGGAACAATATACAATACAATAAGAATGGAACCCCTTCCTTTCTTAGTGGTCCAGTATTTAACATAGTTTGATAGCTGTCTAGAGTTATGGTTTTGGCTTGCCTCAACCCACAATTAATGTTAAGATTTTAGACCCTCTAGAATCTACTTATGTGTGAGTAATGGAAATTGATGTGGCATCCACTTGGTACCATGGTGGTCAATAGGATAGGTCAACTTGCAGGAGGCATAATTTCTTCATATGAACTTTTGTTGAGGTGATTTTTGCACCATTGCAAAGATCTCAAAATAGCTCGGTTCATTGAAATCAAACCGCTCCGGTTCATTACCGGTTCTGGTTCCGGTCCGAGTTGACCCTTGACCGGTTCAACTCCCGTTTCCAAGTTTTAAAACCTTGATCTAGGGTTGAGATTCAATTACAAAATCAAGGGCAGTCATTTAATGCATTCTCTTTTAATAGTTAATTCACTTTAATTATTAAATAATTAGTTAAGTGAGATCCATTCTATAAAGTACAAAACATTACTTTATTTATATAACATTCACTTATTACATATACAAAGGACAAAGTCTAAGTCCTTTTCATCACACCCACACCAAAAATATGAGTGAGGACCTTCAGAATTATTTTTCAACATGACCAATTACAATAATGGCATCCCCAAATAGAGAAAAAACATCTCCGATGAAAGTACAATAAAATACAATAATAATATCCAATAGAATATCTTCCAAAGTTACATTTTCAACAACACATTTTATCGCAACCCACATATGAGCCTACTTCTCCATCAATTGCAATGTTGCAATGTCTGTGAAGGTACAATGCATGTAATGAAACAAGATGTGATAAAAACCCGCCCCTTCCTATTCAAGGTGGCCCGCCATCTGTCGTTAAATGGGATATGCATTCTGAACTTTGGTTTAAACATAAAATACTTACTATGGGATAGGAGATGAGATAATTCCCCTTTTGTCCTCAAAGTTCTAGCCTCTAGAGTCCAAACAAGAAGCCTCATTTGCCAAGAGGTCTGCTTTATGATTTCATGTCTTCAACACATGATTGAACTCAGCCGAATCATATCTCTTGTCCTCCTTATTTATTCTGAGAATAAGCCTTGCCAATTTGCAATCCTTCGACATAGTTGAGCTTCACATGTGCCTAATTATGATTGATGAGTCTCCAATAACTAAGTTTCTTTATTGGCCTTGAATCAAGGATCTTGAGCCCATGATAGAGAGCCGAATCCTGCTTGATTGTTGGTTGCTTCACCTAGACTGCATTCATAACTTGCTTTAGGTTGTCCCTTGTGATTGTATGCCAAGTGGCACTAGCCATGCAAGTATGCGAGTTTCCACTCCGTGGGAGATTTGTTGATGGTGATGTTCTACCACCCCACCCGAGGGATCAAATAAAATGATAGGTCACCATTATCTCATACAATTTGATAGATCACCATTATCTCATAAAATGTTCTCTACCTAGTTATTGGAATTTGGAACTGGCCGATCCAGATTAGTTCACACTGAAGAGAGGTCAAACTGGTTCCCCCACCGGATTGGTTCTGTCCCAAAACTGCCACTGGAACAGTTCAGCGAGTTAAGCCAGTTCTGATTTGGATTAACCTTAAAAATAATCAGTCTCACCTGTGAGCCATCATACCCAAATTTTTGAAAAATAAGAAGAACAAAAATAAAAAAAAAGGCCTTAGATACTATATACACGAGAAAGTCTTGCATATTTAGTCTCGAATGTTTTGGATTTACATTGTGATGTACATAAATATATACCTTTTTAAAGAATGCATATTTTCTGTATTTTTGGTAATCAATTCATCAATTCCGTTTTTTGTACCCTGATTTTGATTCCTATTCCAGTTCCGGTAACATTCGTTCCAAAACATTCCAGAGGAATGATATTGATATGAGCAGTCTACATTGCCTGTTTATATATTAAAATTGTGAAGTTGAACATGTTTCTAACATTCGAGAGTAATGAAAATAAAATGAGCAGTTTACATTGCCTGTTTATATATACTACACAAATTATGAAGTTGAACATGTTTCTAGGTTTATAGGCTTTATTTTGTCATTGTCTAGTTCACAGTCACACTTGCCGTGTGTTTATTAGTGCATGCAGGGCCCTTCTAATTGGTGCACTTGGTCCCCCAGATTCCTTCCGTTTGATTACGGCCCTTCAAATCCCAACTTCCCTTTTGTGATAAGCTTAAATAGTGTTCCTTTTTGTCCTTATCTTGATTTTGTTGAGCTGTTATAGCTATGCTGTAACATTGTTTTTCTAAAACATGCACTAGCTTTGAATCGATAGTTCAAGTTAGAATCTCTCCTACTGAACACTCAACCATAAGTTTCAAAACTTGTTAGAAATAACCTTTTAGTTTTTGCTACGCACTGCATCAGCTAGACGTCTGTTGTATTTGTAATTTAGGAATTCTTTTGATTTCAGTGGCTCTTAAATAAATTACTCAACATGCTCATGCTTGTTCAAGGTTCATAGATTCTGAAAATTGTTGCTATTTTCAGATTTTTTTTTCCATTAACAACTGGTATTATTCATTGCTAATGCCAAAAATGTTGCAGGAATGCCTGGATTCACTGCATATGTTGGTTTTTATGAGTTGTGCTCCCCTAAAGTTGGTGAAAAGGTTTTCATTTCTGCAGCTTCTGGAGCAGTTGGACAACTTGTTGGGCAGTTTGCAAAGATGCACGGGTGCTATGTTGTTGGGAGTGCTGGAAGCAAACAAAAGGTGATGTTTTACTAATTCCATATTTCTGTGTTTTACCATTGTTTGAAATTGAATGGCCACATCATTCCCCACAGCACACAAGCATCGACATTTTGAAATATCCATAATTAAACCGTATACATTGATTAGTAAACTTTATTACTAGATTTATTCACGTTACTCAACATGCAGTTAAAGTACATTCCAAACCAAAATTGTGGATAATACATAATCTAAATAAGGAAAAATCTTGCCAATTTGTACAGTCCTTCAATTATCTGAAATTTAAGGTTCCCATTGGTTTTGCCGGAACCAAGGAATCACAAGTTGAGATATCTGTGACCAATCAGGCATTTTTGAGTAGTAGAGCACATAGTAAGGCTAAATTTACTTTGTGTCAGTGAGGCACCTAAAAGGAAACAGAAAGGACATTTAGGCCTAATATGTATGAATGATGAATGATGCATCTGCACATTATCCTAACTCCATATATGTCGGTGTCATGCAGGTGGAGTTGCTGAAAAATAGACTAGGTTTTGATGATGCATTCAATTACAAGGAGGAACCGGACTTGAATGCTGCCCTTAACAGGTCAGGCATTCTTAAAATGATTCTTCTCATTGCGGACCTAACATACTTATAACTATAAGATTAAAAAAGGGATTGCTAACTTTGCGGTTTCCTTGATAGAATTTGATATGGGTCAGATAACCACCCTGGTTTTTTGCTTTTTCTTCCAAAATTTTGTTTACTGTTTCATATGTTTGTAATAAAAATAAGATAAAATATTGGAGAAAATACATGAGATATTATCTGTATAATTGTGAAAAATCATAATTCATCTGCACTATGGAAAGAAACTTGCTTGGCAAGATGATCAACATTTGGATTGCAAGCATACAGGTGTGCATGAGTAGCTACGAGTTTTCATGATTGTAAGTGTTGGTGCAATTTGATCAAGTTTGGTTTGTAGTATGTGGGTACACCTGTTCTAACCTATACACAATGGATGCATATGGTACACTCTTCATCGTATTGTGTATATAAAGAGGTACAAATTTTTGGTGTGATCAAGTTTATATATAGAGACTGGAGAGATATACACAATAGTGAAGAAAGCAATTGGTCTCCCCTCTTGTTTCATTATTTGCTTCAATAGTTGTTCAAAGTCCAGCAGAGCTAAAACTGGTCTTTCAGAAACCTTCCCCTTCAACAACTCAATTCCCTTCTGTGCAGCAGCACTCCTCTCCTTTCCTCATGCAAGCGGTCAATGATGCACATATCCCACTGAAATTCCTTATGAATTTCTTGTAAAATCTAGCCAATTCATGAAGACTTCGTACTTCAAATGTACCCTTAGGAACGGGCCATTTCAGTATTGCTTTCACCTTTTCAGGGTCCATTTTTAACCCTTCTTGGGAAATGACAAATCCAAGAAATACTAACTCCTTCATGAAAGTACATTTCTGCAGATTAATGAGCAACTTCTCTTGCTTCAGCCTCTCTAATACCTGCCTTAACTATTTAAGATATTTCTCTCTTGTCTTGCTGAAAATTAGAATATCCTCTAAGTAAACCACTACAAATTTTCCAATAAAAGGCTTCAACGTTTTCTCATAAATGTACTTGGAGCATTCGTTAAACCAAATGGCATAACAAACCATTCAAAAAGCCTTTCTTTTGTCTTAAATGTTGTCTTCCACTCATCTCCTTCATGAATCCTTATCTGATGATAACTTTTTATTTAAATCAATTTTAATGAAATACCTTGCTCCACTCAAGCAATCCATGAGGTCATCCATCCTTGGCAAGGGAAACCTATTCTTAATGGTTATCCGGTTGATATCTCCAGAATCAGTACACATTCTCCATTCTCCCTCTTTCTTAGGTGCAAGTACAACAAGTACTGCACATGGGCTCAAACTTTCCCTGATCAACCCTCTTTCCAACAACGCATGCACTTGCCTATTTAGCTCTTCATTTTCAGCTGGTGTCATTATGTGTGGTGCCTTGTTTAGTAAACTAGATCTTGGAATAAGGTCAATTTCATGAGAAATGCTTCTCACAGGTGGCAGTCCCTATGGCATTTCTTCAAAAATACTCTCCTTAAATTCAGACAACATTCCTTCCACTTCTATCGAAATGTCAGTCCTCTTCTCATCTAAACTCAAACTCTTTGGTATAATAGCAAAATAGCAATTTACCTCTCTCTTCTTTTGAAAATGTTTTTACTGAACATAACGTTTTCCTCCTATCAAAATAATGACTGTTGTTGTTTCTTAGTAACATGGGTTCTAGTCACTGGTCTCCTCATAGTATGCAGACTCTTAGGGAATTCAGAGGTTGAGTCCTAGTGTTTGACACTTGTAACAAATAACTGGTGATCTACTAGCTCCTCCACCTCTGGGGTTCATGTTCCCTCTATAATTCCCTATGCCTGTATGGGACTAATTACTCCTAAATTCCTTGGTTGTTGCTTTTTCACTGCTACTTTATTCACCTTTGGTTGCACTGCTCTGTCCTCTTTTAGAGATATTTTTGCCCCTACCTCTGACAGTTGCCTTTCCTCTAGCACCTAGATTCTTTCTGAACAACTTCTTCTTTGCCTTCTGTTAGTTTTTACAAGATTATAGCAGTATAACTTAATTGCAAATAAACATTAGGATCTCTAGAAGAAAGACAAAGCACAAAAACAAAGAACACAAGAATGAGAAGAAGAAAGAGGAAGAAAATATCTCTCTAAGATGCAACCCTAGAAAACACTCCTTCTGACTGCAGTAGTGCAACTTTTCTGCTAGAGCGAACTTGTTGTGAGTGAATGAGAAATGAGGAGGGGCCACTCCTATTTATACTGATTTTCCAAGTGACATTTTACTGGGGCTGACTTGACAGTTTGACTGAGGCCGACCTACATTGGGGAAATACAAAATAATTTTATTTTTATTCTTTTTTGTGTATTCTTTCCCCGGGGTTTACATTGATTCTTTCTAGGGTGGTTTACATGAGTAATTACATCAGTATAATCTCCCACAGGAGGTACAAGGAAATACAATACAAGTACAATAAGAATAACTTCTGAAGTTGCACAAATTCCAACACCTTTAAGGCAAGCGGGTATGCTTCATCCACTATCCTAATTTGTACTTGATGCTCATTTCATCTTGTATAGCATATCTCAACCCATTGATGTATCTTGCCACAACTTCATCTCCTTCATCACTGTGCCCAGATCTAATAGATAGCCTATAAAAAAATTGTGTGCTCCTTAACAGTCATTTCTTTTTGCCTTAGATTCTATAGCTTCCTATACAAATTCAGAGTATAATCAGTAGGAAAAAATTTAACTGTCAAATTAGCTATCATTTTGTCCCAATTTCTAATTTTGTCTTTGCCTTTTCTCTTCCTTTCAAGTTGTACAGTATCCCATCATAAAGATGCATGTCCTTTCAGCTTCCTGTAAACCATCTTTACTTTTAGAGTCCTCAATCTGCTCCATGTCAAATAAATTTTCCATATCTCTAACCTAGTCAATCAACTCTTCTGGGTTCAAGCTTCCTGAATAGGTAGGTGTCCCCATCATAGGAAATAGGTGTTCCCATCATAGGATTTCCCCTCAAATCTATCAGGGCCTTAGTAATCCTCTCTTTTGGGCCTTCAACTGCCTTAGCTTCTTGTTGTGGGTTCTCAGCTTCCAATTCTTCATCACTCTCATCATGAGAGCTTCAACTGCAACTCCTCTTTTTTGAATTGTTTCTATGGCTTCCAATCTTGCTTGGATAACTCTCAATTCCTGAGTCACGTCATCTGCACCACCACCACAATGCCTTCTACCTCTCCACTGCACAACAACTCCTCTTATGTTAGCTATCTTTTCCTCTACACAACAAATCTCCTGTGCTGATTCCAAACTTGGTGCATCCCTACAGAGTTTAAAAAAAATAAACTCCACAAGACTGCAATAGTCAAAGTGCACAACCAATTTTAAAATTCAACAACAATCATCTAAGACACAGAGAAACGCATTCAACTTGCTCAATTCATCCCATTTAAAATTAATTCAGAATTTTACAGATTACAAATTACTTGCTTGGGAGCTGTAATGATCAAAATTATAATGAAATGGAAATTTAACAACCCTCCTGGTCTTAGTCTTGCTCTTAGTCTTAGGCAGGGTTTTATATTCACTAAAAACTCCCAAAGATTTTACATGAGCTCTTGGCCACTCCGTATAAAAATAAAAAAAGTTCTTTTTCCCAGAACTAATCTGAGCCGTTTGTGCGTGGCTAGATTAATTTTGGCCATTCGCGTGAGCTAAAAACCATCCCCACCGTTTGCGCTAAAGTGCACAAGGCTGAAATGATCTCCCCCGTTCATGATTCCTTCCCCACAGTGTGCATCCTAAAATCCTTCCTTGCATGAACGGTTGTGATCTCCCGCACGTTCCAACTCTCCTTTGGATAAGGATCAGTCGTTCGCATAAATGAACGGATGACAACGATCCCCTTGGTTGCTCTTGCATCAAATTCGTGGATAACTATTTCCAGTTGCAAATCTGACTTGTTCAAATATTTCATGTGTTCTATGACTCCCTGCAAAAAACCAGTACTGATTCCAAAAACTTTTAGGACTCCAACATAGCCTAATTTCTGGTAGACCATAAGTAGGAGCAACATGTGTCTTAAACAAAACCCTTTCTATTTTACAACGCTATATTCTCAACACTAGCAAGAGTTCTAGGCCCAAAGGATGCAAACCATGATAACGATGTTCCCCCAACTAATGACCACTCGGTAACAAACTGTATGACAGGTACTTCAACAACAATCAATGTTGCAACAACGCAATCTAGTCGTAAATGAGTTCAAGCTCAACTCTTTGATTCAGACTATGGAGCCTAGTTCAAAACTCACTGGGAAATGCTCAAAATATCCTTGTAGCTAAGTTGCACCTGAAAGACAAGCCTTCACGTGGTGGAAAACATACCCAACAACTTGCAACCTCCAACCAACCTTTGACTGGTCATTTAGTATGATTTTAAAGACATTGTTTACAGGCAATTCTATTTGTTATGCTACAACAATGCAACATTAGCTCAATGATTGGAAAATTGACAGAATCATGGTTAGTCCTTGCAAGGGTTGATCAAGGAATTCAACAAACTCTCCATCAAGCTTGAGATAACGTATTTTTCAAGTACCCTCTATGTCAAGTTCATTTCTAGTTTGCTTCCCCACATAAGATGACAAGTAGAACTCTTTTCATCTCGTAATTGGATCATACCTTCCAACTAGCTTCAAAAATCAAAGCTAAGGCTTATGAACCCACCTAGTAATTGCCGTAACCTTTGCATGCAGAGGGTTGTGATTCCCTTACCCTCTCATCCACCATTGATTCTAAAGATTCTTTAGAGACAAATAATCCTGCTTGTCAAGAGAAGCACATACACTACTCTCATACCAATTAGTTTGGATCCAGAACAAATCGGAAGGTAATTATATTGCAAAACATGGAGGCTTTTGAAGGGTGTGGAAATATAGGAAATAGATTGGTGGTAATCTAAACTATGGAAGAACAAAGCACCATAAATTTAAAACCAAACATTTTTTTATAACATAAGTGCTTTTAATTTGTATTAAGATAATGTTGCAGCCTTGTTGAACATGTTAGTAATACAAAAAAGAGTATTTAGAGATGAATTTTTTCAGAAGTCTAGAATAAAAAAAGATCCAAACCAAAGTAATGATAGTATCCTTCTTAGAGTAATTCATCAAAATTCTACCAGTGTAAATTTGACAAAAGGCTCCTAAAAACACAACTGATTTACAATACTTATAAACTGGTTTGGATTCTAAAAAGACATAAAAGTTGAGAGCTTCCTTTTAGCTGATATTCATGTGCGGAGGATCTTTAGGTTGCATCTCCTCATCTTGATAATGCTCCTATTCACTTTAAACTGTATCTTTTTTCTGCATTTTTCCAACTGTGGTTTCATTGGTCATTTTGAGGGTTGAGGTCTAAGTTGCACGAAACGTGGAAAAGTTTCCGAGTTTCCGAAACGGGGACGCCTAGAAACGTGACCCCGCAAAAATGGGTACGCAGGGGGAAACGTCGTATATATATATTTAAAAAATATATATATATTTATTATTATATGAAATATATATATATAGAAATACCTCATTGTTTTGTAAAAAAATAAGAATGAGACATAAACACTAATTGAGAAAAAAAGAACATCTTTATTAAGTAAGCCTTTATCAAATGAGGCTTTACATCCAAAATTAGCCTTTATAGATGAGGCTTTACATCCAAAATTAGCCTTTATAAGTTTATACTTGAGGCTACATATACTCCTCATCAACATCATCAAAAATAGAACAAGAGGCTCGTCCTACAACAGTAGCGCGTGGAGTTGAAGAGCCAATCCCACTTCGACTTGCACCACTAGTACCATCAGTGATATCAAAAGCAANCCTTTATCAAATGAGGCTTTACATCCAAAATTAGCCTTTATAGATGAGGCTTTACATCCAAAATTAGCCTTTATAAGTTTATACTTGAGGCTACATATACTCCTCATCAAAATCATCAAAAATAGAACAAGAGGCTTGTCCTACAACAGTAGCGCGTGGAGTTGAAGAGCCAATCCCACTTCGACTTGCACCACTAGTACCATCAGTGATATCAAGAGCAACAAGAGAGAGATCCAAGTCTAAGTTTTCTGCCTCAACATCCCATTCTTTATGAGGACCATTTGTATATTCTTCACCCCTAGGAGACACAAGGCGTAGGTTTGAATGCACATATACAAGATCCTCTGCCTTCTGTGATCCCAGCCTGTTTCATTTCACAGAATGAATAAAACCATAAGTGCTCCAATTCCTTTCTGCTGCTGAAGAGCTTGCCACTTGTGATAGGATACGAGTGGCAAGGCTTTGCAAATGCACACCATTTGACCCATGACAAGTCCACCATTTAAGTGGGTTCATACTGCCACTCTCATCCAAAGCTGACATGTCTCCAAAATCCTCTAATCCAGAAGCAAAACAAGCAAATTCTTCCCTCACTTCAGTTTGTAAAGAAGCCAAAAACAACCTTTGGAAGGCTTTCTTCACTCCAATTGCCACCTCCTTGTCTTGATGTGGGACCTTCCTCTTCCCATTGCTTTGAGCAATGAGGTCAGTATCATAAAAGCGTGGCGTAAGAGCATGTGCCAAAGTGTGTAATGGAGTGTTAAATCCATTCCACCTGGTAACAATGATGCTTCTCACCTGCTCTGCAAAATCAGCATCAACAAAAAGTAGAGTTGGAGCTTCCTGCGTAATAATTTCCACGGTTTTTTCAACCATGCTATCCATGCCATCATAAACCTCTCCTAGGAAAGGCCTATCTGTGTCTGCTTCTTGAAGAAGCTCAAATGCAGGCAATGTGAACTTGAGCAAGAAGTCTATCTTGCTCCACCAATCCTCATCAATCAACAACCGACGCACACAACTTCCCCTCTCTGAATCTGCTTGTCTCCACTCAGCCCAAGTTGGGCCCACCACCATACTCATCAATGCATTTTTTACCTCAACAAGTCGACGCAACATGATGAAGTTTGAGGCATATCTAGTCTCAGCAACTTTGAGCAACTCCAATTTGGAGTATTCTCGATATATTGCTTGAGATAAGTGATGGTTGGTGATGAATTTTATGATCTCTCTTGCTTGCCCTGTGATCTCCTTAACCCATGCAGTTTTATGCTCAATCTCTTCTAAGATCAGATTTATATTATGGACAATGCAAGGAGTCCAAAATATATGATTGTACCTGCTCTCAATAATCAATCCCGCAGCCTTGCAAACTGGTGCATTATCAGTGATAACTTGCACCACTTTATCTGGTCCAACCTGCTCAATAGCAGAAATCAAAACATCAGCTATAAAGTGGGAGTCTTTTAGTTCACCAGAACAATCTTCTGCTCTCAAAAACATTGCTCCTGCAGGTGAAGATGCAATGATGTTGATCAATGGCCTACGCCTTGTATCGGTCCATCCATCTGAAATAATGGACACCCCTGAGTTGGCCCATGAGCTTCGGATAGGTCTTAAAACATCCTCAATAAGCAGCCTCTCTTTCTTGAGCAAAACGGTTCTAATTTTTTCATAGTTTGGCCCTTTGAAACCTTGAGGGGCTGTGTTAATTGCCCTTACCATATCTTGCCAATAAGGGGATTGGACCACATTAAATGGAATGCCACATGCATAGAGGGCCCTTGCTACTCTAGATTTTGCTTCATCTCTCTCTTGATTGTTGAACATTTTCAACAATCTACTGTCATTACCACCTAATGCAGAGCTTGCCATCTCATCTTCAAGCTGTGCTGCCCTCCTCTTCCTTGCTTCATGGACAATACGTGGCTCACTTGTAGCATCCAAGCGAGTGTTGCCAATGTCACTCTTTCCAAATGTGCTTCTTTGTTCTTTCAACCTCATAGCATCATTATGCTCTCTATTGAATTTGGCCCTTTCTTCTGGATTTTTTGTATGGCCACAAACATCAACCCCCTTTACCCCTTCATGCAAGATGTGAGCCTTGACTCTCGTGTAAGAGCCCTTGTAGTTCTTGCCATTGTTGCAAAGGTTGCACCTCCATTCCCATGAACCCCCACCAGGAAGTTGCTTGATTTTGGTGACATACTTCCAAAGAGGATAGTACTCTTGTTGCTTGGTTTTTTGAGTATCTCTTGGGGTTGGAGCAGCCATAGTATGAGACGCCATGAGACCTGCAACGATTGTCGGCACCTATACGGCTGCAAGCACAAATCCAAAACCACAAAAATACAAAAGTTAAAACAATACACCATGCTGTACGGTAGCAAAAAAAATATGTACAGTTGCAATAAAAATGCTGTACGGCTCAATAAAAATGCAATATGTACGGCTGCAATAATATGTTGTACGGTTCAAGGAAATTACCTCTGTTGCTGTACGGCTGCCAAGCAAAAAAAATTGAGCTGTACGGCTCCCAAGCAAAATAAAAAACGAATCCCTGTCGGCTGCAAAAAACAAAAACACTGTACGGCTGCCAAGCAAAAAAAATTGAGCTGTACGGCTCCCAAGCAAAATAAAAAACGAATCCCTGTCGGCTGCAAAAAACAAAAACACTGTACGGCTGCCAAATGAATCCTGTACCAGTGTACTCCCTCCCAGCTGCAATAAAAAACAATTTGGAACGTACTGGTCGAGTCACGAGTGGACTGTCGGGCCCAACAACAAACAAAACAGTGGCTGCATAAAAAATAAAACGATGGCTGAGAGTGGACTGTCGACCTCAACATTTGTGTGATTATTTTAACGTGAGCTAGGTGTTATATAGAGTTTAAATTTAGGTTTTAGGTCAATTTTAAAATTAAAATAGTTTCCACATCAGCGTACGGACCCACAAATAAAAAATAAAACCGCCTGAAACGCGCCGTATGGACCAGAATTGAGTGGAAACGCCGCCGGCCGTACCGTACGACGTTTCCAAATCGTGAAATGCCGTACGGTATGGCCGGCGGCGTTTCCAAGGCATTTCGTACCAGTTTCCGAGTTTCGGCGAGTTTCCGGTACTGGTACGGCACCTAATCCCGAGTTTCCTGCAACTTAGGTTGAGGTTGAGGAAGAGGACCCTTTGTCCAAATTGAGGAGATGAGCTTTGATGGAAAGAGTTGTGATTTTCTTATGTATTTAATGACATCCTCATGCCTAGGGAGGAACCTCTAAATTTAAATTCTATACAAAACTAGACAATTCCCTCCATACTCGACAGTAGCCATTTTCTCCAAACTATAACCTTGTCAATTTCATGAACCTTAATTATAACAAAGAGGAGGTGTTGTTCGCCGATTGCACACCAGCAGCAAAAATCTTCCGAAAGCTGTCCCCTCACTTGAGAAAGTGGGAGAGGTGTGACCTTGGGGACAAGCACAGAGCTAGGTACTGTCACCGACTCCTAGCTCCTTTGTTTAGGCTAACTCCTAACGAAGCCAAGGGGGGTAGTCCCTACAAAAGAGTTTTCTAAGGCTCTTAAGTTGTTAAAGTGTTTTAATTAGTTGCGGATGCGAATGGGTGTTATTTAGGAGTTTATTATGATTTAAAGTGATTGTTTATCGAGAGAATGATGATTAATTAGAAGCAATCCACGTTGCTGACAAGAGATTACACAGATAAGCAAAGGTTCCAGACTTTTAACTAAGCATTCAAATATAACAATTGAAATGAACCATAGACAGTTGATCGAGATAGAAAATTACTCAGATATAACAAAGGACCAGTGCCTTCTGGAGTCAAATAAATGAGTGAATAAAAGTCTAGGAATTAAGTTAGTGAGTATTAGATTTTGCGAGTGCTCTTGGTAGGTTTTAAAAGTTTTTAATGGTGGTCTTGCTTAAGGTAGCTGGATATCCTAACCGGAAATACCTTTAGTGGCTCTGTTCGAAGACATGACGGACCTGTCTGGGGTCACAACTAAGTGTTCAATAACTTAACTAACTGTGCCCAGATTGGGTTGTCCGACGCCCACACTTGGAATTTTCCCACATGCCTCGGTATTTAAACGAAACAACGCCGATGCGTTGGTTATGGGGTGAAAGTTTTAATTAAGTTACTCTTGTGCGAATTTAGCAAGTCCGTTCATCGTTCTGAGTATGAGCCCAACCCGAAAGTCGGCAGAGCATACTAGGTGAAAGATGATCAACGAAGTTAATTAATTATAGGGTGTGTGTGTTGAAGGTTTTATTAAGTTAATTAATTAGACTCTCCGATAGAGAGCGCTCTTGACCTTGTCTTATGACAGAGGTTCAAGAGTCTTATCTAATCTAGATGAGACTAATGCAAGGATTATGCAAACTAAGAATGCTTTCCGACAAAGAGTGCTCTTGACTTGTGTTTCTGCAAGTTCAAGAGGCTTACTTAAGAATTAATTGATTAAACAATGTGATGCAATAAAACTTAAGCTGAAGATTGTTGATTAACTCTCCAACAGAGAGCACTCTTGATCCACCTTATGGTGAGATTCAAGAGATTTAAGTAGTTGATTTACTTGTATGAAAGATAAACAATTGAAAATGAAGTAATCAACTTAATTAATGAATTAGACGTGATGGATTAACAATTAGTATTCTAAGAATAAGGTGTAAATAATGATGAAAACAAGCACATCTAACCTAAGCATACACAAGTAAACACAACACAAGCCTCCCCAAATGGAGGAGGATGAGAGTGGGGATTTAAAAACCCCACTCAAACCAAAGATATTTTATTGAAATATTACAATTTGCCCTTAGGAATTTAATCCTTGAAAGGACTTTTCAAATGAAAGCATATAACTCTACAATCATTAAAATTTGCGTAAAAATGAGAGTGCTTTACTTTTACTTGAAGCTTTTCTTGAAACTTTTCAAAAAGGGAAGAGAAGAAGTTTGAATGAGAGCAAAAGAGCAAGACAAAGAAGGCTGAAAATAAGAAGAAAAGGGTAGGAAGAAGGAATGAGAACAAAGAGAAAAAAGCAAGCAAAGGGAAAAATAGGGCAGCCAACTATGAGGCCAAAGGAGTATGAAAAATGATGAAAACGGGGCAGCGATAAAGAAGAAAGATGGCTGTCATAAAAATCAAAAAATAGGACAGCGAACAAAAAGGAGAAGAAAAGGGCCAAAACAAGGTAGAAGATGGCTAAAGAACTAGGGCAAAAAGGGGCATAAACTAGGGCACACTAGGGCTGTCCAAAATGAAGAAAAAGAGTGGTAAAAAGAGTAAAAACAGGGCAGCGAAGAAGAAAGAGTAAGCAAAGGCAAACAAAGCAAGGAGGAAAGGGGCTAGCAAGCAATGAAACAAAAGAGGTCAAAGAGCAAAGAGATAACTAGAAGAGGGAAGTTCGGTAACCAAGTGTGTTGTTTAATCTTTGTTGATGGAAGAAAAGAGAAACCCTGATTGTTGTGTTTATTTCTTGGATTGAGAAGTGCTTAGGAGAACCTGCAAAACGAAGGAATTAGATAAAAAAGAACCACCGGTTTATGAAGAAGAGCTTGATCCTTAAGCTTGTCCTTCACCCTTGATTGTCCCTGCAAAACCCTTACAAACAAATTTAAATCCGAACAAAATACTCATAAACTAGATTGTTAGCCCTTCAAGAGTATATATTGAATAATGATTTAATAATTGAAAAAGAGAAGGGTAAGAAAGATATCACCAAAGACGGTGTGAATTCACAATTCCAATAGCTCATGCATAGACCTCCAAAGTCACAACTTTATTCCAATCTTTAAACAAATATTACAATAATTTTGACAGAGTGTTCATACCCAAAATCTCCATTCGAATAGAGCTAAAGGAGCCTCTATTTATACAATGAGAGAGTGCTAAAACCCTAAAATCAGAAAACCAGACCTAACCGGACTTGCTAGGTCTGGAGGAGCCATTGCTAGTGTTATCTTCAGTGTTTACCTCGATCAAATCATCAAACCAATGAGTGCTCTTCATCTCATCCAATTCGGGAGTTTAGCTGGAGATGACAAATCCGTTAACTGATTATAACTTTATTGCTCACTGAATGCTGACTGAAGTTGAGTTATGATAACTCCAATCATCATAAATGTCCATTGAGATGTCATTTAGCCTTTTATTTCGTTGAATTTGGATTAATTTGGAGTTTTAATTTTCTCCAAAATAATCATTTTTTTCCTCGAAAATGAGCGTTATGTGTTCGATTGATGACCTGAAAGTTGGATCTGACTGGTTGGCCGATCAAAAATGATTTTTGGCTTAAGGTTGAAGCCTTCAATCACTGAATTCGAGGTCTGGATGACCGACTTACTACAAATAGGATTTTTCCATTTAATTTATGGAAAAATTAATTAAAAAACTTAGGGAAAATTAAAAAAATTAAAAAATTAAAAAAATAATTTTTTCCTCGTTCGAAAAAAAAAATTTTGAAATTTTTTTAAAGGTCCTAATGACTTAGGACAAGACCATGCTCTACTTAAATAATGCTTAGTAGGTTTATAACACTCAATTGGGCTCTAATAACCCCCCAAGGCCCAGAATTCAACATCGAGCATTCCAGTTTTGGAGGAAGCGGGAGAAAACCTCGTCAATTATACTCGGCTATAGGCAAAGCATAATTGTCAAGGAAAAAAAACTCCTTGGAATACCTTATTTGAGATTCTACGTCTCAGGAGACCGAACCACTCAAAAATACCCTACTAGCACATTTTATTACAAACCCCGCGGGGCCGTGGTCAAAATTATTCAAATGGAAAACTGGCTAGCCAATATTGGCTAGACATGAAGACGGATCAACTGATACACTGAAATCAGACATTGAACTTGTCTGTCATCCGGCGGCTCCTCAGGTAACCCAACTAAGTGCAAAATTAGTGGATAACATCTGGCTCCAACTGCAGGACATGTGCTTGATCTAGTCTCTTATGCAAGGAGAGCATACGAGAACACCAGAATCTTTGGCTTCCATATCCTGTAAAAACATCTCAACTTGACAAGAAAAACCTCAGTAGCACAAGTTTTATGAAAAAGAACCAATGATCCAAAAGTTGCTTTATTCAAAGGAATGACAAAACTTCACTGAAAAATTTATTTATTCCTAAGTGCAAAAAGAAAATGCTACAATAAATGCTCACTTTAAGGAGTCTTTTTTCCTACTCTAAGCATGGAAATAAAAACGGTTATGTGTAATCATAAATCCAATGTAACCACCTAAGCATTTTATTAATGTAAAAAGGTTTTTCCTTGTCTTTGGTTACTAGTCAAAACAAGAATATTTTATTCAGAAAATGCAAACCTGCGTGATAATCCAGAATGGGCGGGCTAGATGGGAAATCATAGGCATGAATAATGTCCTCAAACTTCTTCCCAAACTGGTAGGTGCTTGCGCAGGACGCTTCTATCCATGTTTGGGTAGCGTTGATATACAAATCGGGATGATGAGGCAGGTTGACCACTCCATCATGTTGATCATCAAGGCTTATCAAATGATAATTCGTTGTATAAGCTCCACGCTGCTCCAAAACATAAGGAAAATCTATATGTGAAGACGATGGCTGAGAAAAAACTTCAACTAGTTGCACCCCATCTGATTCTTCACTATATTGCTTCTCCAAGTCCTCATTACAGATACCCAAATATAACTCTGACTGATCATAGGAAAACTCCGACTGCTCTTCTTTACAACTTTTATGAGTTTCAGAATAACAACTTCCCTCGCTGGACACATCATAGATGAGATTCTCAAGAATATTTTCAAAAGTATCATAGGTTGGATTTTCAATAAAAGTCCAATAGTCATCATCGCCATCTATGTCGGATATGAGAGATGCCTCATCACTGGTATCAAGTCCCTAACTACATTCATCATTCTGCTCGAAACAATCTTCTTCAAAAAGCTGGGTTTCAAAGATATCACAGGGGACCCAACTTTCGAAATATTTGTCATCAGGTGGAAAGCATGGAGGATTCCCATCACACAAAACTTCTAAGATTAAAGTCTCGTAGTTATCATCCATCTTAGATGTAAGGGATTCCTCCTCACTTGTATCACATCCCTGGCTATATCCCTCCTCATGATCATAGTTATCTTCTTTAGAAAAAAGGTCACAAGGTAGTAAACCTTCTAAACTATCATCATTATGTTCATTTGTAGGATTAGTACCAAAGTTTTTAGTGAGGTTATCCAACTGTTGACTATAATCTTCGGCTTGACGCCAAGTTTCTGTGGTGTCAGGATGCAGATGTCCAACTGCGTTAATGTACTCAAGCTCTCTTGAATATTGTTTTGCCTTTCTCCAACTTTCTCCGGAAAGATTATGTATGTCACCTACATAGTTTATATACTCAGGCTCGCTTGATGATGATTTAGGGCCATAACCCTCTAGAAAACCATGCTCCTGAACATAGCATGCATAATAGCAAGATGATTCTTCATGAAGGTCTTCACATGCCCTACAAAATGGCGTGTAAATTTCAACCATGTCAGCAGACTCTAGCTGATGAGGAGGCCTCTGTTGATGGTTGGGTGCCTTTCTTTGCCAATTTACTTTTGGAGGAAATGTTCTTGGGACAGGTTGTGATTGTGCTCTTTCCATATTAATGACCTTGTTATGCATCTCTTTCATTTGAGCTAGATGTTTATCTTCCATTCTTCCAAGTCTTTCCTTCATTTCCATCATTTGTTTTCTGTAGGAATCCTCATCTTCATGTTCATTTGACTTTAACAGAGTCGAGGACTTTGAATAACTAGGAAGGTAGGATTCACCTGAAGACTACATATTTCTGTCTATTTTGACTGCCATTTCTTGTGCGTTTAGAAGAGTAGTGGGTTCCTTATCCCTGATCCGATATTGCATCTTCCCACTAAGTGCTTCAATGTAATAAAGCAAGATAGATGGTGCAGGTGGTTTGTAAATGGAAAGAATGGCATTGGATAGTTCTGTGAATCTTTGGTTGAGCTAATCCATAGTCTCATTCTCCTTCTTCTTTATGTTTGTTAAAGAAGCCAGTTGATGCCTAGGTTCCTTCTTTTCACCAAACCTATTAGTGAAGGCAGTCTTGAAAGCTACAAGTGTAGCAAAGGAGTTGTCTGGTAAATTGCTGTACCAGTCACCAGCCCTTCTATCCAAAGATAGAGCAAATAACTTCATGTAGACATCATCATGTTGGCTTACAGGATCACTGACATAGGCATTGATGCATCTAGAAAAGTTCCTGAGGTGCATGGCGGAAGTGGTGGCATCAGTGCCAGTGAATATAGGGAGTTTCTTGACAGCTTTGTCTGGAAGAAGATGGGGTTGACCTGCTATCTGAGAAAAGTCAAGTTGAGTAAAATACTCACCCATTATGTCGGAAACACTAGTGTTAATGTTTTCTTGAGAATTAGTTTATAGAAAGAAAAAAAACTATGGATGTCCGACAAAGTCTGAGATCCAAGATCGTCAAGGATCCTACGAGAAGCAAGTTTATTTAGCCTCCTCCTATAAACCTTTTAAGGCTCAGGGATAAAACTAAGTAAACCTTCAGAGTTTCTTCTGGTTGAATACCTTGGTAAAATTAAAGACAGTGGAATCGCCAGATGGATTTCAAGTCTAAGATCAGTGAGGTGACTAAATTAAAAGTCTATCAAAAAGGTAAAAACTAGAAAAAACTAAGGTCGTCCAGGAACAAAAAATTTGTCCCTGGCAACGGCGCCAAAAGATGTTGTCCGCCGATTGCACACTAGCAGTAGAAATCTTCCGAAAGCTGTCCCCTCACTTGAGAAAGTGGGAGAGGTGTGACCTTGGGGGCAAGCACAGAGCTAGGTACTGTCACCGACTCCTAGCTCCTCCATTTAGGCTAACTCCTAACGAAGCCAAGGGGGGTCGTCCCTACAAAAGAGTTTTCTAAGGCTCTTAAGTTGTTAAAGTGTTTTAATTAGTTACGGATGCGGATGGGTGTTATTTAGGAGTTTATTATGATTTAAAGTGATTGTTTATCGAGAGAATGATGATTAATCAGAAGCAATCCACATTGCTGACAAGAGATTACACAGATAAGCAAAGGTTCCAGACTTTTAACTAAGCATTCAAATATAACAATTGAAATGAACCATAGACAGTTGATCAAGATAGAAAATTACTCAGATATAACAAAGGACCAGTGCCTTATGGAGTCAAATAAATGCGTGAATAAAAGTCTAGGAATTAAGCTAGTGAGTATTAGATTTTGCGAGTGCTCTTGGTAGGTTTTAAAAGTTTTTAATGGTGGTCTTGCTTAAGGTAGCTGGATATCCTAATCAAAAATACCTTCAGTGGCTCCGTTCGAAGACATGACGGATCTGTCTGGAGTCACAGCTAAGTGTTCAATAACTTAACTAACTGTGCCCAGATTGGGTTGCCCAACGCCCACACTTAGAATTTTCCCACATGCCTCGGTATTTAAACGAAACAACGCCGGTGCGTTGGTTATGGGGTGAAAGTTTTAATTAAGTTACTCTTGTGCGAACTTAGCAAGTCCATTCACCGTTCTGAGTACAAGCCCAACCCGAAAGTCAGCAGAGCATACTAGGTGAAGGATGATCAACGAAGTTAATTAATTATGGGCTGTGTGTGTTGAAGGTTTTATTAAATTAATTAATTAGACTCTCCGATAGAGAGCGCTCTTGACCTTGTCTTATGACAAAGGTTCAAGAGTCTTATCTAATCTAGATGAGACTAATGCAAGGATTATGCAAACTAAGGATGCTCTCCGATAGGGAGTGCTCTTGACTTGTGTTTCTGCAAGTTCAAGAGGCTTACTTAAGAATTAATTAATTAAACAATGTGATGCAATAAAACTTAAGCTGAAGATTGTTGATTAACTCTCCGACAGAGAGCACTCTTGATCCACCTTATGGTGAGATTCAAGAGATTTAAGTAGTTGATTTACTTGTATGGAAGATAAACGATTGAAAATGAAGGAATCAACTTAATTAATGAATTAGACGTGATGGATTAACAATTAGTATTCTAAGAATAAGGTGTAAATAATGATGAAAACAAGCACATCTAACCTAAGCATACACAAGTAAACACAACACAAGCCTCCCCAAATGGGGGAGGATGAGAGTGGGGACTTAAAAACCCCACTCAAACCAAAAATCTTTTATTGAAATATTACAATTTGCCTTGAGGAATTTAATCCTTGGAAGGACTTTTCAAATGAAAGCATATAACTCTACAATCATTAAAATTTGCGTAAAAAGGAGAGTGTTTTACTATTACTTGAAGCTTTTCTTGAAACTTTTCAAAAAGGGAAGAGAAAAAGTTTGAATGAGAGCAAAAGAGCAAGACAAAGAAGGCTGAAAATAAGAAGAAAATGGTAGGAAAAATGAATGAGAACAAAGAGGAAGTCAAAAGCAAACAAAGGGAGAGATAGGGCAGCCAACTATGAGGCCAAAGGAGTATGAAAAATGATGAAAACGAGGCAGCGATGAAGAAAGAAGATGGCTATCATAAAAATAAAAAAACAGGACAGCGAACAAAAATGGGAAGAAAATGGCCAAAACAAGGTAGAAGAAAGCTAAAGAATTAGGGCAAAAAGGGGTAAAAAGGGGCATAAACTAGGGCACACTAGGGCTGTCCAAAATGAAGAAAATGAGTGGTAAAAAGAGTAGAAACGGGACAGCGAAGAAGAAAGAGTAAGAAAAGGCAAACAAAGCAAGGAGGATAGGGGCTAGCAAGCAAGGAAACAAAAGAGGTCAAAGAGCAAAGAGAGAACTACAAGAGGGAAGTTCGGTAACCAAGTGTGTTGTTTAATCTTTGTTGATGGAAGGAAGGAGAAACCCTGATTGTTGTGTTTCTTTCTTGGATTGAGAAGTGCTTAGGAGAACCTGCAAAACGAAGGAATTAGATGAAAAAGAACCACTGGTTTATGAAGAAGAGCTTGATTCTTAAGCTTGTCCTTCACCCTTGATTATCCCTGCAAAACCCTTACAAACAAAATTAAATCCGAACAAAATACTCATAAACTAGATTGTTAGCCCTTCAAGAGTATATATTGAATACTAATTTAATAATTGAAAAAGGGAAGGGAAAGAGAGATATCACCAAAGCCGGTGTGAATCCACAATACCAATAGCTCATGCATAGACCTCCAAAGTCACAACTTTATTCCAATCTTTAAACAAATATTACAATCATTTTGGCAGAGTGTTCATACCCAAAATCTCCATCCGAATAGAGCTAAAGGAGCCTCTATTTATACAATGAGAGAGTGCTAAAACCCTAAAACCAGAAAACCAGACCTAACCGGACTTGTTAGGTCTGGAGGAGCCATTGCTAGTGTTATCTTCAGTCTTTACCTCGACCAAATCATCAAACCAATGAGTGCTCTCCATCTCTTCCAATTCGGGAGTTTAGCTGGAGATGACAAATCCGTTAACTGATTATAACTTTATTGCTCACTGAATGCTAACTGAAGTTGAGTTATGATAACTCCAATCATCATAAATTCCCATTGAGATATCATTTAGCCTTTTATTTCGCTGAATTTGGATTAATTTGGAGAGTTTTAATTTTCTCCAAAATAATCATTTTTTTCCTCGAAAATGACTTTTTCCTCAAAAATGAGCGTTATGTGTCCGATTGATGATCTGAAAGTTGGATCTGACTGGCTGGTTGATCAAGAATGATTTTTGGCTTAAAGTTAGAGCCTTCAATCACTGAATTCGGGGTCCGAATGACCGACTTATTACAAACGGGATTTTTCCATTTAATTTATGGAAAAATTAATTAAATAACTTAGAGAAAATTAAAAAATAAAAAAATTAATTTTTTCCTTGTTCGAAAAAGATTTTTTCAATTTTTTTTTAAAGGTCCCAATGACTTAGGACAAGACCATGCTCTACTTAAATAATTCCTAGTAGGTTTATAACACTCAGTTGGGCTCTAATAACCCCCCAAGGCCCATAATTCAACATCGGGCATTCCAGCTTTGGAGGAAGTGAGAGAAAACCTCGTCAATTATACTCGGCTATAGGCAAAACATAATTGTCAAGGGCAAAAAACTCCCTGGAATACCTTATTTGAGATTCTACGTCTCAGGCAGTGTTACAAACATCGCCGATATATCGGCAACGTTGCGATATATCACGATGTCAACTCACTGGCGATATATCAGCAATATATCGCCCCGATATTTTCCTCGATTTTTTGGCCATTTTTTCCCGATTTGATCACGATATTTGCCAATTTTTTCTAATATATAGCGATATTTGCCAATTTTATGGCGATATTTGGCGATTTTTTCGAATATATAGTAATTTTTTGAATTTTTGTATTTTTTAATATTTTTGTATTTTTTATTTTGTCGATGTTTGCCGACATTTTCGCCGATAAATCCGATAATTTCTTTTTGGACCTTCGGCGATATATTCACCGACACGATATTTGTAACATTAGTCTCAGGAGACCGAACCACTCAAAAATACCCTACTAGCATATTTTATTACAAACCCCGCAGGGCCATGGTCAAAATTATTCAAATGGAAAACTGGCTAGCCAATAGTGGCTAGACATGAAGACGGATCAACCGATACACTAAAATCAGACATTGAACATGTCTATCAACTGACGGCTCCTCAGGTAACCCAACTAAGTGCAAAATTAGTGGATAACAGGAGGTATGTTTTTGTGTTATTAATGGGGTTTTCATGCCTATGAAGGGCTCCTTGTATTCAAATTCTATCAAAAACTTAACAATTCCCCCCACAAGCAACACTATCCATTTTTCCTTTTCATAACCTGGTTGTGGTTGACACCAATTTCCCCAAATTCCCCCCTATTTCAAAGCTAATATGATCAAGAACTAGAGAACCAGATTTACAAGGGAGGGGAACCAACCTAAAACCTGTGATACCCTACGCATACCAATTCCACTGCTTAGAGCTCTGAATTTGTCCACGTACCTTAGTTGTTTCAAAGTCGACAACAAGAGCCAATTCCATTGTTGAGAACCTAAGTTTGTTCATGCACCTCAGTTGCAAAACCAACAACACAATGCCATCGCTCCCTATTTTCCCCTTTGCTTGTCCTATTGACCTCCAATGTCATTGCTCCCCAGTCATTGATAAATTCATAGCATCCAGATAATTCCAGAGCCAAACAAAATTCTTAGCATTGCAATTCATTGTAAATAGACCCCATATCATCCTTGGATCCGCTATAGAGGGTGCTATAATTTCACACATCCCCACTAATTTCCCACACTCCTCATGTATGGCTTGCATGTAGAGTTGATATGATAGACTAGAGTGGCAATGGGAGATGGCATGAAGTGGTGTTCCTCCCTCGCCTCTTGTGTAATTTTTTCTTCAAAGGTCAAACTAGGGCTAAAGGAATATATTTAATTGTTTACTGAAATGACCACATGAACTTCTTTACTAGTATGCAGCGAAATATAAATAACTGAGAACCATTTACAACATCAATCACATCAATAGAAACGACACAGTATTTTTGGGTAAAAACCCTCAGACAAAACCCAAGATGGGAAATTGGTGCAACAATATGAGAGGATATTTTTATTAAGAAAATATGGAGCTTTTACAATATCAGAAAAAATCGATTTATGCCTAGGATGACAAAATCGAAACACACAGATGAATTGAGAAAAACCTGTGAGGTGGCACAATTCCCAAGGCAATTGTACAGCCTGCTGCTGTATGGCCTATACGGAATCCATACTGCCTATCGTACGGATCCGTACGATCTTTACAGACTGCAAGACCCTGCTGTATGGTTGTACGGTCCTGTTGTATGGCTGTATGGTCCTGTTGTTGTACCTCCACCAAATCCTCCTGTCTCTCTCTTTTGAAAATTCTGGATTACTGTTCCTCCATCTTCTTCGCCAAAATTCGCTCTCTCTGCTTTTTTCCTTCGTCTCTGTCGGAATGCAATTGTCCTCTCCACCAATTGATCTTTCTCTTATAACTCCATGCTAAGCGAAAAACCTAATCTCACTATAGATTTATGGATGAGATCTTCCAATGAGATTGGATGGCTAAGATTAGATCTGGCCATCACTTAAATATTTTCACTTACACTTTATAAAAAGTGTTTCATAAAGTCAATCATTAATTAGATCACTTTAATTTATTCTCCAAAGTAAACTTAGGAAAAGTAAATTAAATACAATGGGCTTCATGTTTTGAGTCTTCTGCATGCAAGGACGCATGCATGCATGAAGACCTTCCTTGTTTTCACTATTTAACACTCCCTCTCAACGAGGAAGGGATTGAGTAGCAACCCCAACTTATCCCTGAACTTCACAAAATTGTGTCTGCAAAGTGCCTTGGTGAAAATGTCTACCACCTGCTCATCTGTCTGTATGTACTCTAACCGAGTGGTTCCTCTCTAAACACAATCTCTCAAGAAGTGGTACTTGATGTCTATATGTTTGCTCCGGTCATGTGATGTCTATGTGTTTTCTCAAGTCATGGAACACTGGATTTTCAGATAGCCTGATGCCACTCTGATTGTCATCGTGAACTACTGTAGCCACTAGCTCACACTCAAACAACACTGAAATTAACTTCCTCAGCCACATACCCTCACAAGTAGCCATGTTGGCTGCCATGTACTCAGTCTCTATCGAGCTCAATGCAACTGACTTTTGTTTCATGTTGAACCAAGACACAACCCCTGATACAATGTTGAAACAACAACCTGAAGTACTCTTCCTATCCTCTTCACATCTTGCCTAATCAACATCTGTGAATCCTGTTAACTGTACACTCCACTTACGCTCATAGACCAATCCATACTCCACTGTACCTCTGATGTAGCGAAGTATGTTCTTTGCAGCCGTCCAATGCACTTTCTGAGGGTCCACCATGAACTGACTCAAAGAGTTGACTGCAAAGCTGATGTCTGGCCGAGTGTTGACCAGATACATAAGCGATCTGATAAGCCGACGATACAAGGTAGGATCAATTTCGTCTGACCCTGATGCATCAATCTTCCTCCAGTTGGAAACTAGAGGTATGGCCATAGGGTTGCAGTCTTCCATCTTGAATCTCTTCAAGATCTCTAATGCATACTTCCCCTGTCCAACGAAGGAGCATCCATCTTTCTGCCAAACCTCCAAGCCCAAAAAGTAATGCATCGACCCAAGGTCTTTCATCTCAAACTCAACTGCAAGGTTGGACTTGTAGTCTCCAATCAGCCCGCAAGGTATATTTCTTGGTTTCCATCTCCTGTAAGAAAGAGATCATCTACATATAAGACCATTATCAGAGGCACCTCAGCTGTCAAGAAATACAAGTTGTGGTCATCCTCACTCTGTTGAAATCCCATCTCCCATAGATGGTTGTCTATCCTCGAGTACCATGCTCGTGGTGCCTGCTTGAGCCCATAAAGAGCTCTGTGCATCCTGCATACATACGTTTCCTTGTTCCCCACATCAAACCCCTTTGGCTGCTCAATATACACCTCCTCCTCTATCACTTCGTTGAGGAAAGCAGTTGTAACACCCCGGTTTTGACTCTGTTTGCATTAAAAATGTATATGATGTTTATATTGTAATTAATCATGGTATGAAGCTAAAGGCAAAATCCCCACCATCGATTTAACGTTTTATGTTACGAGGATTAAAATCATTACCGATGGTAGTTCGTGCTAGCCGACACATTATAATTTGGACATCATGTAAATATGCATTTTAATTAAAATACCCACGACCAGCTATGTCAATGCAACATTAAAAGAGATGGGGGCATGATTTCCTAAGGATAAGCGGGTGGGGGGAATATTTAACCTTTGGGGGCCAATGGGAGAACCCATCAAACAGTCAACTATCTTTCTTGTCTCATTCACCCAATCATTTAATTCTGCCAAAAATTGGTTGAAGTAGTTATTGCATGGGGATGGAAAGAGTATGGGCAGGAAATTCGAATTTGGGGAAAACCCATTTTTGACTTTTGGGGCAAGAAAACACCAAAAATGCATGCCCATTTGGACATACACCCATGTCCTCCATTTACTCACGCAGGGGAAGCTTGGGAGCTGTTTTACCTTCACGTTTTTGGCCTGTGTGTTCACCTTCATGATTTTGGGCTCTTGGGCGTTTTTCTCACCATCAGCCATCCACGTTGGGGCTCTCTCAAATGGCGGAAAGTTTCCTTTGTGTGGCATTCACGTTTTTGGGTTTGTTGTTTGTGTTTTACCTCATGTGGGTAGTCGTTTCTTCATTTTTCTCAGGCTGAGAATTTCGTTTTTGTGATGGTCTGTGGTTGGATTTCTTCCCCAACAATGTCTGTTGCATTTCTCCACTGTTCTCCAAGCTGAAAATCATTTATGTGTGGCCCAACAATTTGGAGGAGAGACCACGTTCTCTTGGGTGTTGTTGAATTTCGTTTTTTGGCCACGTTAGGGCCAAACGTCCCAGGGATACGAATTGTTGTTAGTGGGTTGTTTTCACCCACCTTTGCAATTCATTTTGTTTCCAGATTGTTTTCCTCAACCCAGAAATTGTGTATATTGTTGTGTATGCATTTGTGCTTTGATCTATATTGAATTGGGAGTGGAAATGGGGCTTGAACAGCTTGACAAACCTAATGTGTGAAGGAACCTCACAGACAGATCTAGGGGGCTAGTTTTCTTCTTTGCACACCCTGAATAGCACTAGAAGGGAAGGCATAGCCCGAGGGATTGTGTAGCAGAGAAGGGGATGCTTCCTTGTGTTGGGTGGGTAGATGTTTAGAAGCCAGGCTAGATTTGGTGCAGGTGTCCATAGCTCTGTTGAGGAGCTCACTAGCTTAGCAGTCAGCCTATCCATCTCACTTGCAGCCTGATAAACCCAACTGTGTTGGCTTTGCTTAATTTTGTGATATCCTTAGCTATGTGTGAGCCTGCTAGTGTTCCTTATTCCTTGAGGGAATCATGCCCAGCTCGAGGGTGGCAGTGTTGTTGAGAGATGAAGGAGCACACTGGCCTATGGTTGGGTGGAACGTTGCAGCGACATAGCTGGTTGCGGGATGAGCTTCTTCATAAGATAAGTATCTATGTGTTAATCTCTGCATTGCTTTTGTTTAATGAATTACAATGAAAATGGTGAACATGTGTATGCTTCTATTGTATGTTAAATATTTATGCATTTGTGCATGTATGAGTTCAATGCATTTCATTTTATCAAGTGTATGTTCACGAGATTTAAATTTCCCGGATTAGATAGCAGCAAACGTCTTGTCCTCTCCATCCGGTAGAGGAGCGGGGATGTGACAGCAGTCTTGACATCCATCTGATGGACTCACCAACCCATCTTTGTTGCTACAGAGATCATTAGAGGAAATTTGGGGTCTAAAATGGGCCTTATAAGAAAACGTGCCAAAATAAGTTTTTGTGAGTTGGAATTCAAGAACCAATAGAATTTCAATAAAATAAGTCAACCATAATGGTTGAATTGGCATATTTGTCATTAAAAAAAACTATTTTTTTTGTTTGTATTTTCGACATATCTCATTGTGTTTTTACTCAAATTTCGATTGGGAGAGCTCGTTGGATGCGGAATTTGATTCCGCATCCAACGAGTACCACACTGCATACTTTTGACGGACCCCGCTACCCAAAAATAAGAAACACCTGAAAAAACGTGATGATGACATCATCATCACGTTTTTTCAGGTATTTCTTGTTTTTGGGTAGCGGGGTCCGTCAAAAGTATGCAGTGTGGGTACTCGTTGGATGCGGAATCAAATTCCACATTTAACAAGCTCTCCCGATCGAAATTTGAGTAAAAACACAGGGAGATATGTCGAAAATACGAACACAAAAAGTAGTTTTTTTCTTTCTTCCTCCAAAATTAATCAATATTATTTTATTATTTTAACTATTATTTTATTATTTTAACTATTATTTTATTTTTTTCCTTAGGAGGCCCATTTTAGACCCCAAAATTCCTCTAATGAATGGTCCGAATAGAAGAATACCTGACAATAGGGGTGAAGGTCTCCTCATAGTCAATACCTTCCTTATGTGAAAACCCCTTAGCCACAAAGCACACCTTATACATCTCCATGCTTCCATCTGCTACATGATTTACCTTGTAGATCCATATTGATCCCACCACCTTTTTACCTTCAGGTCTTGGTACAGCCTCCCATACATGATTCTTCATGATTAAGTCATACTCCTCAACCATGCCCTCCTTCCACACATCATGTTGTGCAGCCTCCTTGAAACTGGAAGGTTCAGAGTTGATCAACTTTATCATCAATGCCATATACCTGAGTCTCACTAGTGGTTTGCTCTGTCTCATGGAGCTCTGTGGAGGATCCACCTGCCTGGAATCCTGAATTGTGGACCTGAACCACTTAGGCCTTGGCCTAGTGTCTACCTATTGCGGCTGCTAGACATTCGTATCTTGTTGCATCTCATCCTCCAAGTCAATGAATGAAGGATCCTGTCCACCTGACTCCCTCTGACTATCAGAACCTGTTCCCTGTGTCTGTACATGTACCTGTACCTCTGGCTCCTCCAACTTGACCCCAAATCTTGTGTTGGTTGTTGCTTTGTTGGTAAGTCCATAGATCTCTGCAAGGCCCTGTCCTCATCAAACTGTACAACCCTACTCACAATGATCCTCTTGTGAGCAGGTATGTATACTCTATATGCCTTCGAAATCTCGTTGTAACCAACAAGTAACCCCTTCTCTCCAGAAGGGTATAGCTTCTTCCTAGTGTCAGCATGAACATGACAATAGCAGACACTCTCAAATATGTGAATGTGACTCACATCTGGCTGAGTGCCTGTGAAGACCTCCTCGGGTATCTTCCTCCCCAAAGCTGTGTGGGGACATCTGTTCTGAATGTATATTGCGGTCTTGTATGCCTCGGCCCAATGGAATAGTGGTAATCCTTGATGAAATAGCATGGCTTTGGTTTCTCCTACCATAGTCTTGTTCTTTCGCTCTGCTACTCCATTCTGCTGTGGGGTATGAGGCACGATGTGCTCCTTTTTTATCCCCTCTGCCGAACAATACTCCAAGAACTCATTGGAGGTGTACACTCCCCCATTGTTCGTTCTCAAAACACAGATCTTCCTTCTTGTCTGGTTCTCAACGAGAGTCTTGAACTCCTGAAACCTCTCAAAGACCTCTAACTTGGCCTTCAAGAAATAGATCCAGGTCTTCCTGGAATAGTCATCAATGAAGGTCTCACAATAACTGTAACCACTGAAAGAATGGACACTCATAGGTATGCAAACATTTGAATGCACAAAGTCCAAGGGATCCTTAGACTTCTGCTCACTCTGTGAGAAAGGATTCTTGATGTTCTTCCCCAAAGCACAACCCTTGCAGTGGTTATGCTTCTCCTCCTATACCTAAGGAACTCCAATGACTTCCTGTCTCAAGTGCCTCAATGCTCCATGATGTAAGTGTGCCGTCCTCCTATGCCAGAACTTACTCTGACTGTTGTTGTTGCTGACTAGAGCCTTTGCAAGATCAAAGTGTAGTCTATACACTTTCCCACTCTTGCTCCCAATCACTCGATCCAATCTCCTATCTTAGCCCTTGGGCCTGATATACACTCTATGGTCTCATAATTTCAACTTAAATCCCCTGTCCTCTGATATGAGGTGCTTGGTCAACCCCAAAACATATAACACATCAACAAACCTGAGGGGCTTTCAGACTCCCTTTGAAATGAAACAGTTCCAACTCCTTGCACATAATACCGTCTATCATCACCCAACTCGACGTGGATACCTGTTCCACCCTCCTGCAAGTCCTTGAAGAATCTCCTCTGTCCAGTCATATGACTAGATGCTCCACTGTCGATGTACCAAATACTGCTACTTGTGGTGCTTTCCATGCAAGCTATCAAGAAAAACTCCTCATCAAAGTTCCTGCTGAAATCCTCCATCTCTGCATATTCGACCATCTGAGGGTTGCTCTTCTTATTCCTGTCTGGGCACTGGGAGGCAAAGTGTCCATGCTTGTGGCAGATAAAACACTTGACTTTTGACATGTCAAGGTTCTTATTACCACCCCTCTTCCTCTTTGCCTTACCATTGCTCTGCCCTGTCAGGGCTAGAGCCTCCTCATCCACAATATGTGGGGCACTTCTAGATGAGCCTGATCCTTGACCCATACGGGTCTCCTCTTGCACAAAGTCATCCCATAGTCTCTGCCAATCAGGAAGCTTCTCCCTAGCCACAACACTTTTGACAAAGGTGTCCCATGGCTTAGAGAAGCCATTGAGGGCTATCCGAACTAGCTCCTCATCCTCAGTCTTAGAGCCAACAGCTCCAAGCCTATCCCTGATCTGTGTGAGCCTTGTGAGGTAAGGCACCAGTCCTTCTCCCTTGGCCATCTTGGTGCTGTGCATCCTCTCTTGCAGCACCATATTCTGATTTTCATTCTTGCTCTGGTACAGACTTTCCAAAGTTGTCCACATCTCTAATGCGGTCTTCTTCTCGGAAAGGTGAGGGACTATGTGATCCTTCACCCCATCTAAGATCATCAACATGGCTCTGGAATCAATCTTCTTCCAAGCTATCAAATCTGTCGGATTTGTGGATGCAACGTTGAGTCAATTTGCTCCTCTGCATCACTGACATCCAGGATCCTTGTGATCCTTTCTTTCCATGTAGGAAAGTTCTAAGCACCCTGGAGTCTATCCTCAACTCTCAACTTCACAACCATATTGAAGTGTTCCTGTCAAACCCTAGATCCGCAATCTAGGCTTGTGTTTTCAAATAGATCTTCCTTTGATCTATCACTGTTGCTGCAAATCTCTTAGATTTAACTCACTAGAGCTATGATACCATGTAAATTTTTCTTCAAATCTCAAACTAGGGCTAAAGCAATATATTTAATTGTTTACTAAAATAACCATACATGAACTTCTTTACTAGTATGCAGCGGAATATAAATAACTGAGAACCATTTACAACATCAATAGAAATGACACAGTCTTTTTGGGTATAAACCCCCGGACAAAACTCAAGATGGGATAACCGGTGCGACAGTATGAGAGGATATTTTTATTAAGAAAATATGGAGCTTTTACAATATCAGAAAAAATCGATTTAAGCCCAAAATGACAAAATCAAAACACATAGATCCACTGAGAAAGACTTGTGAGGTGGAATGGTTCCCAAGGCAATTGTACGACCTATACGAAATCCGTATGACCTGGTGTACGGACACATACTGTTTGTACAGACTGTACAGGCTGTTGTTGTACGAATATATAGCCCTGTTGTATGGTTATACCTCCACCAAATCCTCAGGTCTGTCTCTTCTACAAATTCTGGATTGTCGCTCCTTCGTCTTCTTCGCCAAAATCCTCTCTCTTTGCTTCTTTTCCTATGTCTCTATTGAACTGCAGTTGTCCTCTCCACCAATTGATCTTTCTCTTATAACTCCATGCTAAGCGAAAAACCTAATATCACTATAGATCTATGGATGAGATCCTCTGGTGAGATTGGATGGCCAAGATTAGATCTAACCATCACTTAAATATTTTCACTTACATTTTATAAAAAGTGTTTCATAAAGTCAATCATTAATTAGCTCACTTTAATTTATTTTCCAAAGTAAACTTAGGAAAAGTAAATTAAATACAATTGGCTACCTGTTTTGAGTCTTCTGCATGTAAGGACAAATGCATGCAGGAATACCTTCTTTATTGTCACTATTTAACATTGAACTTGAATTACCTTTCCTTTCCATGCTCAAAGATATGTGGAGGGCATGCAAGTTAATGGATGGATTGCCATTGATAAGGTGATTAATTAGGGAATGGGGGTAGTTGATAACCCCCTTTATTTTTTATAGTTCCATAACCTAGACATGAAGTTGAGTTTGCAAGCTTATTGGCCTATTTGTTGTTTGTCCTTGAGACATGATAAAAGTTAATGTTTTCAAAGTGTTCATCTTTGCTCCCAACTCTCACAATAATTCCTTCCAAATTACTACCAAATGGTTTGCTTGTGTTTACCCTAGACGTGAAGTTGAGTTTGCGAGCTCATTGGCCTATTTGTTGTTTGTCCTCGATACATGATAAAAGTTAATGTTTTCAAAGTGTTCATCTTTGCTTCGAGCTGTCACAATAATTCCTTCCAAATTACCACCAAAACGTTTACTTGTGTTTACCATAAATCATAAACCCTATGACAATTGAGGAGTCTCCAATAACTATAATGTTCTTGATTTTATTGGCATCTATAAGTTTTATCCCTCGGTACAATGCAAGCACTTCTACCTAGTTATTTGAAGCTATTCCTAGGCCCCATTGAAGCCCAAATTCTCGGTTTCCATTGCGATCATAAATGATCCCCCACACACCTACCACCCCAAGACCAAGCTTTTAATGTGTCTACCTTCTAAGTCACAAGATTCAGCGAATTTGAACCTTCAAGTTTGAATTTTGCTGAATCACAAGTTGGTTCGAATCTGAAGGAAAATTTTAAGCCAAATTTAATAAAAATATCAAAAAAATTTGGGGCTGGTTTTTTCATTTAAACCTTAGTCCTAACACACTACGGTCTACTTACTCCAATCTCAACTCCCAACCCATGCGCAAAGTTTTTCCTCTTTGCTTATCGTTGCTTAGGAAAGAAACCCTCATGCTAGGGCTTAGAGCTCATGACTCCGAGTTTCCATCTTAATGTTCATGAATCATTGCTACTTTAATCACCAGCTCATCGTTTGAGTTACAGACTATAATCTACAAGTGCAATTGCAGTCATAGACCCGTGATTATGCTGTGCCACCATTGAAGAGTGAATTTAATCGCACTTAAGAATAAATTTATCTAAGCAGTTGAGTTGAAAGTTGAAACAAACCCTGAGTTGCGCATTTCTAGTTCCACGAATAAATTGTTGATGCAATTTTTTATTAGTTTGTACTATATTTCAGATAATATATATATATTTGAATCTAAAGACGAATCTCAAACGAACCTCATAGAGAAATTCAAATTCGAATTGAATCAAATGGTCATCAAATTCGAACCATGTGACTTAGGCTACCTTTACATAATAAGGTACTTACTTGAGAGTTTATGCAAAGAAAAGACAAAAGGCAGGGCCCAACATTTGTCATCTAAGCAGATTTGATGCTAAAACATGTTTTCACATGTTCATTAATTGTCCTTTTACTAAACATGTGTGAATAGATTTGGAACGCAATCTAGGGGAGCATGACATTTGGAATGGATGTTCTATAGAACACCGTCTCACAATTTGGTATGATAGACCAGAGCTGAAAAGTTTGAGAGATATTCCTTTCCTTGTTGGATGCGGAATTTGATAAATGGAAATTCTATTGTTTTTTAAAATTGAAGTATACCAACTTTTCAAATCTCCACTTAAGTCTTTGCATTACTACAACATTGTTCTAATCCAAAATTTGTGCCTCTTACAAATAAATCTAAAGCATGGGGCTTTCTTGATAAGGCATGTTAGGGGCAAGAGTCGATCTTCAACCTAGGTGCCATACTCTATCTTTTTTATTCACATTTCTATCAGTCCAAAGGTAATTTGGGAAAGGGTACCAATCGCTAGGGTGATTTCATGGCCCTTAAATTTCCAATGATGATTGCACAAGAGAAAGGATTGGTTCACCTACAAGTCTTTGGAGACTGAAAGATGGTAATCTCTCGGACGAATAATAATTTTCAAGTTCGTAATATTTTTTTACTTTAATTAATAGACCAACTAAAAGTCAATAGGTCTCATTTTGAACAAATCACTTTTTCAAATGTATTTAGGGAACTAAATACTAGGGTGATGATCTGTCCAAGGCGGGCCTCCTTGTTCCTATAGGGAAAATAACTATAGATTAAATTTCTGATTGGTTGGTTGTTGATTCCAAGCTAGTTAGCCTGATGGAACAAAACTTTTTAACTTTTGGTATATGTGCTATCTATAAACTATCAAGTATATTCATGACTATGTTAAAGAATTCTCTCCTTTTGTGGTAAAATTATTGATGTCTTTGTCGGTTTTGGTTGGGTTGGACTTTAGTCCTTCCTATTTTTGTACTATGCCTTGGGTACCTAAAGCCTACATATGGTGTTTGTCTTTGTCAGTTGATGTTTTTTTCAAGGGGCCTTCCATCTCCTTTTTCTTGTTATGTCCCATGAGCACTTGCAAATGGGTGTTTTGCTCTCCCTTTTCTAATGTATTTAGGGAACTAAATACAAGGTTGATGATTTATCCAAGGAAGGCCTCCTTGTTCCTATAGGGAAAATAACTGTAGATTAAATTTCTGATTGGTTGGTTGTTGATTCCAAGCTAGTTAGCCTGATGTAAGAAAACTTTTTAACTTTTGGTATATTTGCTATCTATAAACTATCAAGTATATTTGTGACTATGTTGTAAATTTCTCTCCTTTTGTGGTAAAATTATTGATGTCTGTCAGTTTTGGTTTGGTTGGACATTAGTCCTTCCTATTTTTGTACTATGCTTTAGGTACCTAAAGCCTACTACATATGATGTCTTTGTCAACTGATGTTTTTGTCAAGGGGCGTTCCATCTCCTTTTTCTTGGTATGTCCCATGAGCACTTGCAAAGGGGTGTTTTGTTCTCTCTAGAATAAAAGATGCATTTTTTCCTTTGGAAAAAGGAAAAAGAAATATGCCATGTTTTGTTTTTTTGGTCTAATGGAAGGAGTGCTCATCAATATAAATGAAATGTTATATTTTTGTTTTCAAATTTTTGAGTGTAGGAGTTTTTACTTAAATTTGGATGGCTTTTGGTAATCAGAGATTGTCATCATGATTTCATTTTGATATACATACTTTCATTTTTATATGCAAACTAATTGATATTTTGCCAACAAAATTTTAATTTAAAAAATATAAATTTCACACATTATTGCTATTCATAAGATTGAAATTTTGGAATTTTGAAAAAGAAATGTTTGTAAAAAATGCAATTGTTTTCAGTAAATTGCTCCTTTAATAAACTATTATGAATGTTACCCACATTGATTGGAAACATTGCTAAATGTTTGNGTATTGCTGCTTGTGGGATGATATCACAATATAATCGGGAGGTAGGACAAGGTATAAAAAACTTAATGTATGTGATAAGCAAGCGCCTAAAGATACAAGGCTTCATTATCCTTGATTATTGGGAAACGTACCCTCAGTTTGTGGAGAAGGTAAGAGGCTACATAACAAAAGGAAAAATAATTTATATTGAAGATATTGCGGAAGGCTTGGAGAATGCACCAGCTGCTTTTGTTGCTTTATTTGAGGGTAAAAACATTGGAAAGCAGGTTGTGCTCATTTCTGATGAATAATGGAAAGTAAGAATGAATGCAATTGTCAAGTACTAGATGAGGATTTGAGGGTTTTAAGTGAGGTGATATAGATATTATTTCAGCTGTGGATTTGAAGGTTTTAAGTGAGATGATATAGATATATTTCAGTTGAAATAACATTTGAGGAATAAATTTTTATTTAAAAATCTATTTAGATTATTGTTGGGTTATTTGTTTATGTAATACTTCTTATGGATGCCATTTAAAATTATATCAATATAGTTTGAATAAACAAAATATTGGTGTTTTGATTTTTTTTTTGTAATTATACTTTTTTATTTTGACAATAACATTGAGAGATACTTTTATTTAAAAATTAGGATAGTGTAGTAAGTTGAACTTTTTAATATTGATATTGGCATTTTTTTCGACGATGAATTATTATTTGGTTATTTTTGTTTATGCAATACTTTGGCTGTCATTTTAAAATTATATCACTATAGTTTGGATAACTAAAATATTACTTGTGTTTTGGTATTTTGATTGTTTTGATATTTTTTTATAATTATATTTTTTTAATTTTGACAATAACATTAATGTGTGTGTTGTGTGACATGTGACAATTAGGTGTATTGAGTCATATAAGAGTTATTTCATAAAATCCAGTCATAATGTTCCTTAAGGATATGCTTAAACTTATGTCCTCGATGGGATTTCCAATCATTTAACATAAGTAGCATGACCATACCATGGGATGCTATTCAAGATGGCAGATACAAAGTGTCACTCAATTTTCAATTAGAATCTAAACCATCATGCAATATACACAATCTTTAGCTTGAATTCCGCACCAATGTGTGTTGGTTCGCTTTCAAGTAACCCAGGTTCAACCTTTAGCTCGACCAACAAAACCCAAGGTATTGGCCCAACAAAGCATAACCCTGTCGGCAACACTTGGGACTGCAGGAACTAGGATTCTGCAGTGAAAGAAGGGGATTTCGCCATGGCAGAACTCGAGAGACTACCCAAGGATGCAAATCGGGGAACAATCATTGACAAATAAAATCATATAAAGCATACAAATCTAAATCACATCTACCATATTTTAAGTACCATTATTCCATTTTAGCATAAGCATTATTAGTCGTAGCAAAATCACAAAGTGTTAGACATAAAATAAACATACACCATTGACACAAAGGTTTTGACGTGGAAACCCATACGAGAAAAAACCACAAAAAACACTCTTCTTTTGGCATAGGTCGTGTCTCGAACGCTTCGGTCTGCGCACACAACCTGCAGACTTCTTCATCAAAACTCCATTACATACCCTTCATGACTCTTATTCTTCAATTGTACTACAACAAACAGAATTACAGATGCTCTCAAAACTTACGCTTGACCAACCAAAACAACTTACGACTACGACCCACCAAAATCTACCAAGATCCCAAAAATTAGCTAAGATCACTCAGGGATCCCCTTTACATTTATATAGGCTCTAACAACCGAGTTTACATCCACACCCACTACCAGTAAGTGGTCATCTTTTCTAACTAACTCACCCTTTACATTTAATGTTTCCCCAAAAACTGGCCAAAATTCCGGATTTGACCCATTCTATGTTTTCTCTATCATAACCTTCTTCACATTGCGACTAGTTTCCTCAAAACTTCTAGGCCATACTCTTATACAATTTCCTAGGGTCAATAGTCCCCCAACACTCACTTGTGGCTCGTCCCGAGCCACTTCAGCCAAACACCTCTGTCACGTTCAACTTCTTTTTAAAATCTTGGAAAATGTTCATTACATCTTCTGTCTGTCGTTGAACGTCTTCTTTTACCTTCGCAATCCTATCCACAAGTTTGGAACTAATAGGTTCCAAAGTTTCTATTTTTGTCGCCTCCAGATCCTGTTGCACTTGCACATGTACCGAATGAATGGTCCATGTGACCTACTCTGCTTCGGCCTGAAGCTCTGCAACACGATCAATTATGCGTTGTTGTTGTGTTCGAAGCTTGGAAACCTGCTGCTGGAAGACTTTGAATTCGACAACCTTACTCATCTTCTCGATCGATGACAATGTCTTCAACGAATTCTTTAACCCGACCAGTTTGATTCGGCTATATGAAGTTGCTTTTTTATGCTCTGCAGCTCATCATCATCCATCAAGGCTTCCCAGGCCTGGGAAACCTGTGCATATGCCTTAGCACAAAGTGCCTCAGCCTATTGAATTTGTTGCACATTTTCACCCACTACTTTCTGTCACTCTTCCAGTTCTTCGTGGGGTGTACTAGGAATAACCTTAGCTTCTAATTCTGCAATGTGCTGATAGAAGTTGGTAGCCACTTCCCCTAGCCTAATGAACCGAGCTTCTGGGATCATGTCAGGTGTAACTCCCACCTTTGGAATGCCATGGCAGGCGAACACGAATGCGAAAGCTTTATCAAGTCTCTGCCTATCCTGCTTCCATCATTGTGTTTGTTGCTTTGTGTCCTCCAATTTTGTATGAAGGCAAGATATGGTGTTCTTTGATTGCTTCAACTATTAGTACACCATATGTTCCCTTGCTTTAATCTCGTCGTCTGCAGCTTGGTGAATGTTGTGCAGTAGAAACATGGGCATCAAAAAAAGGTTGACGCCCACATAACCAATGCCTTGTTGGCCTGATTTTCTGACCTAGGCCAACAAGGAGATTAAGCCCACACAATCAGCTTAAAGCAGCGTCCGGTGTGTTTGGAGTAGCAAAATCTCGCAGGTTATGGTCCTGCTACCAGCTGAATTTTTCTCTTAAGGAGAAACTTAAATTCAACAAAAATCTATCCTAATGTTATTTCTGTCTAAATAAACCCTAAAAATTATTTTCAACTACCTAAGGTATCCTACAATTGCTTTCTTAAGGAAAATCTTTGATTTTTGAAGAGTTTTCTGAATGTAAAGACTATTTAAAATTATTCTAAGAATTACACAAATTTGATTTAACAACTGTTACATGTAACTATACTATGATAATAATAACTATACTATCTTAACTGTCCTATCTATCCTATCTTAGCTGAGAGCAATTCTAAATATTATATTAATTATTAATTAATGTAAAATGAACAGAAAAATAAAGGGTAGGATCTAAATAGAAATATTTAAGCCATACACACTAAATCATTCTGCTACAAAATAACTTATCAAAAAAACTGAGATAAACAATTACTTCAAATTTTCTGAAGTGTCTAATTAATTAATAACTAACAACCAACATCAGATATTTGAATAAGAGATAATGATCAGTATGAAATCATTGTAAAAATACAAATGATATCTAACAGACATAAATATATATCCTTATATCTTGAATTTACAGTAGAAACACTAGTAAATTCAGTCACAACGACATATTAATTCAAATATAATATTGGGCTGACAAAGTGAAATACTGATTAATAATCACAAGCATAACCAAGTACACTGTATTAATATTAAAATAGAAGATCATATACTGAAATATAAAGAGTATCGAAAACAATACCAGTCACGATATCAACTTGGAGATTTCCAGTCACATCCCAGATCCAAAGATAAAACTTCAGCCAAAAACAAAACTAGCATAAAAATAGTATTTCAAGTATTTTTACTTCAATCACTCCATCCTTCCTTTACAATAAGTTTTTCAGAGTTTTTATAACAAAGGCTAATAACTGCCTTTCCTCATTCTATGCAACTAAAGCTAAAAATAAACCATCAAGTCCATTAACTATCGAACATCTAGGACTTAATGCTTTTAATTATCATCTTCTTCAATAGTGCACCTGCCATCTGAATCATCGATTCTGTAACTGCTTTCTTATCTTCAAATGTCAATTTGTCCATGCAACAACTGTTACTTGACATCTGGCATCTAGATCATTCGATTTTGGAACAACTTCATCATTTGCTGGCAAAATATAAATGAGGAGAACATCATCAAAATCGAGGATCCATTTAATTATGACACCTGAAACATTTGTTGGCTTAAAGGAACTGGCCAATTCATGGCTGGTTCGAAATTCCAGTCTCTAATGAACATCCACGTCTTCCAACTGAAATCCAGGATATTAGACACGTCCTGAAACTGTGCAGGATAGCGATGACATGCCCACATGTTTCAAACAAACAAAAGCATCTTATTAAAAACTATTTATAACAGGAGAAATAAAAGAAACTATAATTTAAATCGCAGATTTTACAGGCATGCACAAAAGGCTGTCATTACCTGTAAATCATGTAACCGAAAATGGAAATAATCATTAAGCTCTCTTTTGCAAATCAACCACTTCGCCGATCGGGGTCGAAAAAAATATGACCTAAAATATGGGCGGGAAAGCTCCCAATCGGAAGTCGGAAGGACATAGACATCGGCAAACGAGTGCTTTGCACAGCCGCAACGGCCGAAGATAAAAGACTACAGTCACGCGACTAAAAGACCAGCCCACATCGGTGGGCGGCGCACTTTACATTTCGGGTGATTAGTTGCTTTGGGAGTCGCAACGGCGGAACGTAAAGGACATCACGCCCTGCCATGTGTGGTCTGAATCGGAAGAGAAAACAACTAAAGTATCGGAAAGATAGTTCTTTTTGCGGCCGCAACGGCAGAAGATAAAAGCCAAGGATCGACGAAACAACAAAGCGGAGCTTGAAAGGTCAATACAATAATCGGGGGGGCTTCGTAGTTTGCCATCCGCAACTGTGAAGAAAGTAGTAACAAAACGTTCCGATGTGAAAATCAAACGTTAGCCAAAAATGCGTCCGAAACAAATATCGGGACTGAAGCTTATTACTTCTCCGCAACGGCGGGGGCGCAAGCTAAGACTCTTCTGTTTCAGTCATTTCAATGAAAGAAACGTTGGGAAGCGCTGAAGTCATTTCAATGAAAGAAAAGTTGGGACCATTAACTTAGAAACTGGATTTGCTTGGTATGTTGAAGGTGTGTGGCACTTATGGTCATTCCAAAACATTAGGACCATTAGCTAAGAATCTTCTGATTCAAACACTTGAAAACGTACTCAAAGACAAAAACAAAAGTGGATCATTTCAGGCATTAGAAACAGTCTTTTTGAAGAGTCATTAAATCAAATTAAAGAAGAAAATAAAACCCATCTAAGCAAAAGGAGGGTCCCGAAATTGTTGAATTTTGGGAAAATGTTGCAGCTGCAACATATAGTTTTTAAGATTTTGCAAAATCCCATCCATTAATATCCTAAATTGAATTTGATAGGATACTAAGCTATAAAACTATAACATATTAATATTTCCAAATGATACTCATTTATTCACTAGCTATTTATATACAATTTTACAAAGTCATGGTAAGATATTTAAGTTACATATGGGGTGTGAACTCTTAGGTTTAATAAGAATTTTAATTTAATAATTCTCCTTTAGTTCTACGACTTTAAGAACTTATAATATCTTGTCAATAACCATTTAAAACAAATTCAAACTGTGTTTTTTGTTGATCTTCAATTAACATACCATCCCTTTAAGTTTCTTAACTCATCATATATAATCAAATAGATTAATAAATAAAATTGATTATATAAAAATTTATGAAACTTACAGCTGCTAATTATCAAGTTTATAAAAATGTTTTCATCAGCTTTTAATATGTTACTTGACTCTTCTACAAATGAGAGTACTTTCAGAATCGAAGATTCTGAAGGCACTCTTTATAATTTTTAATAGGTAAATCATAAAAGAGAGCTGGTCCCCCTTCATCCTAATGGAAAAATGAAGGGGTTGTTGCTAACTGCCAACAAGCCCTTAATCATGCTATTATATTCAAGTGCTTTAAGTGACACTTGAACCTTCTAATGCTATCGAATCAGCGGTACTTCAACTGGGCGATCCTCAAAAGGACCAACTTCTTGCGACTGTGATGGGTCCCGACTGATCGCTATCCTTACTTCCTTTACTGCAACACAAAGAGTCTGAAGTAAGTCAGTGATGCTCCCCACCAAGTTTGTATTTCGAGCATCAATTATTTGACAAGTTTCATCGGCAACCTCCGTCGTTCTATCAGCCAATAAATTATAGTCATCATCAGTAAGGCCACCAGGGGGTCTCTAACAACCTTCTGCTTTTTCGACTCTTCTTGCTTTCTTCAACAGCTTTTCTCTTTTCCCTCAATTCAGGATCCATCAATGTTGCACGAGATTCTTCATTGCTTTCATAGGGGGAACTGAGTGGGTTTTCTTCATCCTAGGTGTCCCCTCCTTGGGTTCTCGACGTGCCCTGCTATCGCGGGTCGGTCTCAGCAGATAGTAGGTCATCTACGACATGATGCTTCCATTCCTCGAGCCAATCCCGAATGATCATATACAGTTCCTCATTTGTTAACCATTGATGTTGGGGATCATGTCGTAGTTGTAAATATATATGGACAACCACTGTAGTAAGTTTTATCATGTTCTTGTATCGCTGAATAGTTTCTGTGGCAATCCTTGATTGGTTTCCAATATGATGCCTTAGTACATCAGCATGCAAGTAGAATTCAATGTTGTTTTCCATTTGTCACAATCGGTTCTTCTCCTCATACCACAGGTTTTGGTAGCAGGCCCCGCGACATAGGATAGACACTTCCATCCCCTGATAGTTGGTTGGCTCGGCCCATGTGACGAAAGAGATCAAAATGATCAACAGGGAATAAGTGAAAGGAGTACCTTTTTCTTAGGCATCGATGGCTTTTGCTAATAGTTCATTAAGCAATTATGTAGACCAATTCATTTGAACACCAACAACACATTGCTATGTTGCAGCGATGGTACCAGCAGTGCACTGGTTCAGTCACACCTTTCGTAATAACTTAATGGAGAGTACTTTTGCTGTGAACCGAACACATGTATCATTGATAGAGGCGATGGAAAATCTCCTCTTATCCAATGTGAGATTGTACTTCTCCTTCATACAAGCGATCAGGCTTGAGTCATGCTCCTTACTATCAAAGAATGGCATTGGCTCGACCCCTACTTTAGGTAGCCTATTGATGGCATAAATCAGGTCAACATCTATAGAAATACGATTATCCAACCATAAGCAGCCCCCATGGAAGCATACCAACAACTACTTCATGCATGTATTAACTTCAATAATGCGACCAAATTGGGGCATATGCATCAAAGACAAAATGCCCTACTTCTCTAAGCCACGATCCCACTCCATAGGGACCAACTGAATATGCCCGCCTTCGAGCAGTTGTACAAACGTCATATACCACGACATCTGTAGATCGAGGAATTTTTATAAATCATGGTGTGCGACTGTAAGGTTCTTCAAGTTTGGCAGAATATACTCCATAACATGCACGCCTTTTGGAATGGCTTGCTTAACCAACGGGTACTTGGCATTCTTGCGAATGACCACATTGGGAGCATCATCTTTCCGCAACGGAATATATCCGGGAAATATTGTCGTTGATCTAGACCTGGAAGCTTCAACATCATGAGTAGCTTTGAACCTTTGCTCAGAAAAAACTATGCGGCCAGACATCTGTTTACTCCTTGGTGGATTGACAAGGATAGATCGTGGCACAACCTTCGGTGCCTCTTCGACAATCGGTATGGCAGGGGGGCCTCCATACTTGAACCTTGAATAGTGCTTGTACTTGATACATGAATCTCCATGATAGGCATCTTTCAGCTTCAAAGATTTGCAGACAGTTATGTCTTTTCAAGAAACTTCACACATTGATACACTAAAGCAACATACTTCGGTTGAGAATGAAATAGGTTTATGCATACAGTAAGTCTTTCAATCACATGGGTTTGCAATCATATGAAAAATGTGGCGACTAATCCTTTCACGTGGGCAATCTTTTCGATCATTATGACAAACCGCTATTTAAGACATCACTTTGTTCACCATAAAAGTAAGCATTATTAGGCATTAATTACAGATTGACAAAAAACACGCTACCAAAATATCCCACTACTCAACTTTAACTGCAACGAAACTGTAACTTGCGACAGACGGATACTCTACGACAGACGTATACTCTGCGACAAACCTTAAACTTGCGACTTATATACAAGACTTCAAACTTTTTTTTTTTAATACAACAAATACCTTTTCAGTCGAGCGAAGTATGGCTATCCCGATAAGGTTTCAGTCGACTCCCAATTACTAGCCCATCAAAAAGTGTACCATCTAACTTTTGTAACTACACATCACCACCATCAGTAATACAAATGACAACATATGGTCCCAACTAGTGCGTTTGAAGCTTGCCATGATGTTTCAAAAACTTATTGTCATAGAGAAGAAACACAAAGGTTATCTTCAAAAGGTTGCGTTGAGAAGACAATGATTTGGAAATATATCCTTTGGATGAATAAGACAAGAAATCTTCTTGAAATCACGATCTAAAGCTAAGGTGAGCTTGATACACCGGCTTTTAGTCTTACAGGTGCAAATCAACAAAAGAGGAATAAACAAGTCAAGTTCTATGCTAAAGGTTGAGACAAAGGAAATGCAAAGGATTGTTGTAAGAACTATGAAAGGTCAATGAAGTGAGTGTGATTGACAAAGAAACAAATACATCTACAAGCGAAGGGTTGGATTCCTTCTAGTTGTAGCTGGAGAAGAAGGGTGTTGGAGCATCCCATCAGTTGAAGTTGATAAAATCCAGAGGGTTGAATCCCTTCCAATGTAGATGGAGAACAAGGATGTTGGAGCATCCCATTAGTCGAAGCTAATAAAATTTAGACGGTTGGATCCTTTCTAGGAAGCTGGAGAAGCAAGGTGTTGGAGCATCCCTTCAATGAGATGGAAAAAGTCTGGGGTTGGAGCCTCCTACCAACTGTAGCTGGTAAATCTTGGAGATTGTAGTCTCCTCAATTGTTGAAATACTCTATATAGTTTTTTCTCAATATTAAGTATTGAGTTTTCCATGTACATATTCTGAGTATTCTCTTGTGGATAATATCTTAATGTGCATGTGATAATATTGGTTGCTTGATCAAATAAACTTGTGGAAATTGTAAATTGATAAGAGATATTAATTCACCCTCACTTAATATCTCAATGTGTTCCAACATTTTTTTATGCCATGAGCAATGCCAATGCAAACAATAAAATTGAGGCAAATGAATGTCCTTTGAAATCATGGAAAAATGTTGGGACATTGAAATCTTTGAACTTGAGATGTATCATTCACAAACCAATAATCATTCCTTTCATAAGATAGTTTCATATGCATGAAATTCTATTGCACATTATACATAAAAATATAATAAAATGTGAGCATGTATTTTTATCTTTCGAATGCAAATTCCTCTTTCATGAGAAAATTGTAATCATTCGTTTCATAAGACGGTTATCTCGACATGAACTGCTCTTGCAAATTTTACATGAAAATAAAATGTGGTAATGTATTTTTAATTTACTAATGAAAATTGCTCCTAAATGGTGGTTGTCATGTTAATGGAAGTTTGAACATTAAATTTGAGCAATGATGAAGTTGAAACAAAATCCTTTTATTGCAAAAAGTTTAAATTCAAGTGTTTAAGTAAATAAATCATGGTCTGATCATAGTTTCTTTTTTTTCACACAAAAAAGACAGTTTTAACTTTTTATAAAACTGTCTTAAAAACGACACAATCAAAATTACAAAAAGCCATCAGACTTAATAGCATATTGACCCAACAGGTCGAAACAGTCATCGGTTGTCAAAGTCCATAAAATAGTCAAGATCACCATAGGAAAAACATATTGTCAGCAGTCACAAAGAAAGTTCATTCGGTCTCAAAAAAGAACATAACCTTCAGATATCAAGGAAAGATCAGAATCAGAGCACTCAGTGTAACTTTAGAATGCCCAAGTCTATCAGAGAGCTATCAGAGTATTCATCCCAGAAAAACGCCCATGTCCCCATACCAATAGCTTTTTTAGATAGATCATCAGCCAAGTCATTGTATTCTCTGTATATATGCTAAAATGTTTGGAGAGGTCTTTGGTTCTGCGCAGCCAGTGCTGATCCGGATTTATGCAGGAACGCAACAGAATACACAAATAACCATAGAAACAAAGATGCAGTGGAAATAACACTTCATTTCATTAATCAAAGAAATGGAACTTGTTTACATACAGAATGGAAATAAACTAGCTAGAGTGCTGGTAGCTTATCTCTGATAAGAGATGTGGCGGCTACATGCCTCTGAACTCTGTGTTACAATGAGGCTCGAAGGCCTATATATTATTGAGAAACAATGGAAAACCGTATACATCCAAAAACCTAACCCTAGGAGGTGAAACGCCAAAATGTGGGCCCCGTTGGGTAGCTTGGTACATCAATTTCCCGGGGTCGTAACTTTGGCATACTACCTCCGTTTGACATGCTCGTTAGAAAGATCTATTCAAGGACTGCATCCTTAAACAACAAATATCAAGTCCGGAATGGACTCATATTTTCCCTGACCATTCGATGCCGAAAAAACGTCGTTTAGGGCCTTAAAACGGCTCCGGAAGTTTAGGACCCGAAAACTGTCAAAAATAGTAAATTGTGCTACAATTAAGGAAACTAGAAAATTGAAAGAAACAATGGTGGGGGTCCAAGTGGAACAGGTGAGTGGCCACCAATATCCTTCTGGATCAAGTGCTGTAGTAAAATAGAATGTATCTCAGGTTTTCCATTTGCCCAATCTATAATAACTGTAAAATCACCTCTTACATGTAGCTCGCTGATATTTCTAAGATTTGCAAAGCATAGAAGCCCCCAGAGGCCTAATAGCTTTGACATGGTGTTGGTTCCCTCCCCCATATCCAAATGGAGTCTGAAGGAATGTTGACAATCAACGATCAAGACCATCCCAGCACCGTAAACACCCGCATTCGCTGCGCCATCGAAATAGCCTACAGGACCAGCCCTTAACTCCGGTGGAAGAACCGGGGTTCTGGAAACAGACCTAGAAGAAACAAGTGCTGAAAGAGAGGGAGATCGACAAACCTTTGAGATTATGTTGAGCTGGGAGATAGGGATATGTTCGAATATGGAAACATTTTGAGCCTTCCAAAATTCCCACAAGAAAAGACCAATTACTTCAAAAGGAAGACCCATCCGTTGCTTCCAATCTTCAAAATTTACTGCGATGGAAGTTGAATCCCAGAACCATAAATGACCCAATGAAATACATAGAGACTGACCACATAGTCTAAAAAATGGACAGCTTCCAAAAAGGTGCATCACCGATTCAGAATCACATAAGCAAAAGGTACATCGTCCAGGTTCTGAAAGGCCCCGGCACTGGAGAGTATCCCATGTAAGAATTTTAAGGTTGATAGCCAACCAGCAAAAGTACTTTACTTTGATCGGAATTTTCATTCTCCAAAGAATAAAGTGCCATCTGTGACTTGCCGGAGCCGAATACTGTGAAAGAGAGACCACGTATGCCAAATCTGCCCTCACAACTCTCAAAAGACTGTTAGCTTTCCATATCATCCTGTTAGGGGCAGATTGTAAAGATATACCTGTCAAAAGTAGATGTTCAATAAATAGATCCCATTCAGCAGCCAAAACCCTCGACAGATCCAAATCGGCCGAAGACATCCATCCAGAAACTGAACTCTCCAATTGAAGGAAAATATGTTTGAGAAGGTACAACTTCTTCTCGTGTAACTTCGCCAAGAGGGACTGGGAAAGCTCAGAGTTAGGAATACCCAAAATTGGATCCCTGCCAAGAAAGATTTGGTTTCCATGTCCTACTTGCCAGCAGATATCAGGCACTATAATGTGTAAAGAGGATAGAAGACTACGCCAGATCTGACAAATAGAGCCTGGTTTGGAAATGGCTCTTCAAAGCCAAATGTCCATCGACAGCTTACACATGTATTTAGATTTGATAACCGAACCCCACAAACCTATGTGATTTAAATCCCTCCACATGCTCTTTGTGCACAAGGCAGTATTGAAATGTTTGAAGTCTTTTATGGCCCAACCTCCCCACAATTTTGGTATGGACAGAGACTCCCAGCTGGCCAAATGAATCTTTTTACAGTCGAGGAGACCCGACCATAAAAAGTGAAAAATAATCCTACGAAAAGCCTAAATGATCTTTGCAGGAAGCTTGAAGAGGGACATCCAATATATCGGTATGGACTGTAGCACTGAGGTAGTCAGAGTGACGCGACCCCCAAGAGACAACCAACGAGGAACCCATCGATTCATCCTGTACTAAAACTTCCTTAGTAATAAGTTCCAGTCATCAACAAGATAATTATTAGGTTTAAGGAAAAAACCCATATAAGTAAAACCATCCTACATAGTATGCCATGGATGAGAGAACTGTTGGGAAATTAGTAGAGAAATATCCTGCGAGACATTTAGAGAGGCAAAAACCGATTTTCTTTCACTAACAAACATCCCGACAGCTGCACAAAAAAGATTGATGTAGTGTAGCCATTGTTAACACCTGTATTTAGCAAAGCAGGAATAAGACCGTGGTGGAGGTAATATTTTGTTGTTTAAATACTTTGGTTTGAGGATATAATGTAAAGGTGGAACGATAGTCAAAAGATCGGCCAAGTTAGTAAAGATCCTAGGCCGTGATGAAAGAGGAGGGCAAATCAATGGCTGGTATTCCCTCCGCTCTTCGAAACATGCGAGGAGGATAAGACAGGCTCGGGCTTTTAACCAGCGGCACAGATCAAAGGTTATAAAGTTGTCCTAAGCAGATCCATGGTTCACATCAAATCCACCTTGTGAAAGCACGAGTTAGTTAAGGAAATGAAGGCTGGCGGAATCGTGTATACTCCTCTCGATCCGACGGTGGAGGGGCGGATCGGATCACATCAATGGATGGGATTGATTCCGTAACCGGAACCTGCACGGCGGATAAGCCGAAAGCGTCCAGCGGAATGTGTGTGTGGTGATAAATCCGACGGCCGAGGATCAAAGGCGGAATGGATCGACGGCCATTATGATTTCCGGGGGATGAACCTGCACGTGGGATAATCCCAAAACACCCAGCGGAATTCATTATATGATGCTTGATCCAACGGTTGGAGATCAAAGAATAATAGATCAACAATTGTTATAAATTCCGGGGAGTGAAATCGCACAAGAGATAAGTCCGATATTGCCAACGAAATTGGGAGATGTCGACAGATCTGACGGCTGACAAATGCCGGGCAATCACATCAACGGCTGAAAAGGATTCCGGAGGATCAACGTGCACGGCAGATAATCCCGGATTGCCCGACGGAATCGGGTACGTGGCGGATGATCCGACGGTGCGTGGTTAAAGGCGTATCGCATCGACGGCTGTGGATGATTCCGGGACTCAGAGTTGCACGATGGTTAAAATCAGAGGGCTCAGCAGAATGTGGGACGTGGCGTTTGATCCAACGGTGAAGGGTGGAAGTACGTCACATCTACGGTCATGAGGGATTCCGGGATGGAGACTTGCATGGTGTTTATCGCCAAGACGCATGGCAGAAAAAGATACGTGGCATGCGATTCGAGGGCCAGAAAATTGCAAAGAATAGATCAACGGTTGGTAATGAATCCCGAGGAGAAAGACGCGCGGCTGATAGTAGATGGTGGTTGCGGAAAGTAAATGATCGTCCACGTGGCGAATTGTGATAGGCTCCAGAAATAAAAAAGGCTTATAAAAGCGAAGGGTTGACCTCTATCATTGTTATTTTATTCGCTCGGGACCAGTGAAAAGGACCAGCCTATCTGGCGGCTTCCATTTGTCAGTTTTCAGCTTCCATTCATCAAGTGCGGCCACGCTCCGGGCACACGCCTCCACAGTAAACCAGGTAAAACTGAAACCCAGTAATTCTGTAATTCCCCTTCTCAAACTTACCAGTGTGAAATTCAGTAATGGACCAGGGAAAAGAAGCTCAAATGTCGGGTCAAGTCGTAGATGATAGAGAAGAGTTCTTAGTAGACAGGGATAGGAATGTATGCGACCCATTCCTCTCTGTGGGAAGCATGTATGTTAGCAAAGAGAAATTATGGCACTCCCATTCGCGAGGGAACGATGTGTTGAACGTGTGCAAGTCTTTCCTGTACTATTTCGCCATTGAGCAAACCCTCCATTTCCCAGAGTTCGCAGAGTGGTGTGCTATGAATTATTCTCCGTCTCAAAGAATTATTGTTAGTCGGTCTGCGTCCAAAGTATTGTGTAGAGTCGATGCTGCGGTCATCCGAGAAATCTGTAGTTTGCCGGAAAATTACCCAGATAGTCGTGAAGTAATAAATGAGTCAATCCTAGTCGAATTGTACAAGAAGTGCGAAGCCGAAACCCGCTGTAAATTCCTGTCGAGTGTTTTAAAGGATGGTCAGTCTTTAGATGGTGTATTCATGCCCTACCCTGTACATGTTTTCAAGAGTGAAGTTCAATTGGTCATTTCTTTAGTGTGTCAAGTACTAGGCCTAGATGAGGATTGTCGTGTGGGCGAGGTCGTTCTCGGATTTTTGTTGAGAATGAGTTCCTCTGTTTTCGAGTCCCAGTCAACCCCAGTTTTTAATTTAGACGAATACCTGGCTGAAGCTATTCATCTTCAGCTAAGCGAGTTCCCCAAGGTCCGGTTTTTCAGGTTCCAGACTTATTTGCTTAATATGCTACTATGTTCCAATATCTCTGAGTTGAAGTTTCTGAGTACTCTGTGCTCTTCTGATTTACCAAAACAAATCAGCATGTTCGAATTTGCCAATTCGATCATGTCTGAGATGTACAAAATGCTGTTCAATGAAGAATTACCCCGTGTCCTGGATGAAATGAGAAGCTTAATGCAGTCTTCACCAGAGGATCGGGTTGGATATTGGTTTTTGTACAGAGACTATACCGTGTTGAGAATATATGGCTTCACTGGTCAGCCTTATAGGCTACCTTCCTTTTTGACCCCGAGAATATTCGCATTGGAATTTATGAGACAGAGATTGCTGTCTGAGGAGGAACATTTTTGTGCTTTCAAGAAGTCTTCGAACATCAAGTTTCCGTTTAAGGTTGGCACCTTCATTTTTAAAAGCAAGGGTGCCTTGGTTTTTATAGAAAAGTTGCTGGAAAATATGGATTTCATAAAAGAGTCAAATGTGAATTACGACCCCCACCAAGGGATCTCACTGAGAAAACAAGCTAACAGGAATAAGCCATTTGAGCATCAAGCTATTGAGGGGTTAGCTGAAATGGCTAATTTACTGCAGTTTACTGACGAGTCAAAGTCCGATGAAGAGACACATCCTGCACCTGGTACAGCAATCCAGATCACAGAAGGTGTTAGTGTTGCGGTTAAGAGGAGTTTGTCCGATGCTGAGAGTATGGAAGTAGACGACGAGGCTTCCCATAAAAAGGCAAAGCTGCTCAAGGGTAGCGAGATCGTAGATGATGAAGTTTCTGGTGTTTTCAAAAACGTTTCCCTAATCCCCATGAAGACCGTGCAAGTAAACCAATTTTCTTTTAAAGGTTTAGAAGGTAATGTAGACAGCCCAGACTCCAGTCCCTTATTTAAGTCGAAAGAAGAGCTCAAGACCAGCTACATGGAAAAGAGGAAGCAGTCCCTAGAGGAAACGAGAAGTCTGCTCCCGAGGGTAAGAAACCTGTACAGTTCAAAAACATCTCTAGTTTTGGGTAGGGATGCTGAGAAAAATACTTTTAAGATGGCCATAGTGAATGACAAGAGGATGTCTGAGATAGAAGTCAGGCTGGACAAAATCAGCACCCCAGACAAAATTCAGCTGCATAAACAAACCAGCGACATCATCTACTCAGATTTACTGCAGGCCATGGTGAGGATAAGCAAATTACATGTGTTGGTAGACAAATTGGAAGTCCAGTTAAAGCATGAGAAAGTGGAAAATAAGGCAAATGTTATTCATATCAGAAAACTGCAAGCAGACATTGCTAGCTCAGACAATACCCAGGCTGTCAAGAAGTTGCTAGAAGAGAAAGATAATGCGCTCCAGGTTTTGAAGAAGAAGTTGAAGATACCAGGCTCAGAGCATGTCCAATCAACTGAATTGCTAGCTCTCCAGGAGGAGAAAGATAAAATCCATCAGGAGATGATGGAATACAAAGGAAAAGCTGGAGAGCTACAAGAGGAAAAGGATAGGTGGGAGGCCGAGAGGGAGGAGCTGCTATCCCAAATCTTT
>LPNX010547471.1:6056-16243 GCA_001517045.1 Pseudotsuga menziesii | reverse complement strand
CCCTACATACCCCCCCTCTCTCTCTCATCATCATCTCACCCTCTCCTTGTCCCCGTATATATCTCTATCTCCATAACTCCATCTCCCTCCTTGAATCTCTCTCCATCCCTTGCCCTCCATCACTCTCCCTCTCTCTATCTCCTTGCATCAATCTCTAGCCTATCCCCTACCTCTCTTTCTCTCTCATTCTCCTTCCCTTTCCCTCTTTCTCCCTTCCATACCTCCCTCCTTTCCTCCTTTCCTCACATTAAGAATTATGTGTCCCTTGTACAAGTAAATTTAAAATACAATGAAAACAAAATTTGAAAGAAAAAACATAATAGTTTTATATAAAGATGAATATTTATATTAAATAATTATCTTTACATAAAACTAACATACATTAAATAGCATATAAAACACATTAATAACTTTAATAAATAAACATTTATATTTTACATTAAAAAATATAAATAATTTAATTGAAAAAAAAGTCACTAAATATTGGATTTGACATCTATAAATGTATTCTATAATCCATTTTTTCTTAATTAAAAAAACTTAAATATTATAAATAAATAAAACACATTATTAAAAAACATTTCTCAATAAAAAATTTATTAAAAATACAAATAATTTAATTGGCACAAAAAAATACTAAATATTGGATTCTTACATCTTCTATAAATGCATCCTATAATCTATTTTTTCTTAATTAAATAAACATAAATATTAATAAAAAAACACATTTAAATACAAATTTTGAAAATTAAAAACAAAAAATTGCATACACTTACACCCTCTTTTCTTAAGTTAAAAACGTGTAACATTAAAACTAAATAGAAATTAAGAGATGAAAATTGTGTAAATTAAACGAAACATTTTATATAAATTTACAAATTTAAGAAAATGTTTAATTGTCAAATAAAAAATGATATCCAAGTTTGCCCCAAGGAAGATCAACCAAATACACATTATCTTGTGGTCCTTTAAATGAATATCAAATTCCGTTCCTCACGAATATNAAATGTCTAAATGTCAAATAAAAAATGATATCCAAGTTTGCCCCAAGGAAGATCAACCAAATACACATTATCTTGTGGTCCTTTAAATGAATATCAAATTCCATTCCTCACGAATATCAATACCCGATACTAAACAAAGTAAGGAGTTTGTGCAACACAAATGCTCCCATATGTTCTTAATTCAGCCAGAAGCAAAGCAGGTTTGTAGGGAAACAAACAAAATGGCTGACGAGTTGGCAAATAAATTTTTTGATAAATTTTATGAAAGACAACATGAAAAATTTGTTGAAGAAGGGTGACTTCCTGGGAAGATAAAGAAATTTAGATTGGAATACCAACGCAGAGAAATAAATCAATCCATTATTACATACAAAATTGATTAGAAAGACAAATAATACCAACCATAAACAGAGTATTACATACAAACCAAGTAATATATATACAAATAAACTCTGCCTGCAAACCAAGTAAATGTATACAAAGATATTTGACCGTTGTTTCGAAAGATAAAAATTTCTATCAAATACGGTTCAGAATGGAAGTTTTGAAGTAGAAGGGTGAGTTCTTGGAGAGATACAGAAATTATTCTTAGATTGGAATACCAACGAAAACAAATAAATCAATCGATTATTATGTAGTTGATAACAACGAATAACAACCATAAACACATAAATACATCAATTATGTATAGAAACCTAATAACACTGGACAATCCATTATATATATTGAATAGAAAACAAAATTTTAAATACCTGTAACTCCAAAGATGGTGAAAGAAGCTCTGGATTCATGAAAATAGTAATTACTCGTGTCAAAGAGCAGCACCAGCATCGATCCACCTGTCCATCTATTTGCGGATTCACACAGAAGCAGCGGATATCTTTTTAAAATTTCTATGATAGCTTTTTTAAAATTTCTTTGATAGCTCTCGATGCTCTTTGGCTTTACAAGCGACCAGCTGCTTCGCTGAGCTTTCAGATCTATCGTATTCAAAGACGTCCGCTGGCTCCGGAATTTCGTGCTTCGCGACGGGAACTGATGTGCAGGTTGTGTTGCTGTTGTTGGGCTGGCTGAGGGGAATATGGGTCTGGGGTTCGAATCCCCTTCTTACTAATTTATTCTTCAGGTGGGTGTTCCAGTGGTTCTTTATCTCGTCCGTCCGTCTGGGCAAAATCCCTGCAATAAGAGACCAACTACACAGTTTCACAGGACAATCAATATTAACGTTCAGTTCAAAATTAAGCTTGCCATTTGAAGGAAATTGAAGCCCCTTGTCCGGGTTTATTTTAAATATCAGCGCTTATGAAAAAGGAAACTGATTGAACAAACAGAGTTGATCGACTTACTTACTTGTTACCGAGGCTTGACAAGAAGTACCAAAGCTTCAGATCGGGACGCGCCCTGCAATTGGAAAATCATGCAAATATTGCGAGCAGCTACTCATTATTTCCATTGAAGAAGTAGAGGTTTAGCAAGAAACCTGCGAACTTAGGAAGGGAACGCCAGGCGCCTTCGCCATGGGCTTGAATGCGAACGATCAGGCGGGCATCTTAGAATGGAATTGGAACCCATGAACAACGCCAATTAGAATGGAATGCATGGTGGGGACATAGATATTATCAGATTTCATTTCATTTCATGGATTTGGTTCGTTGGCCAGAATTCTAAAACAAATTGGTATTGGAAGTGGGGCAAGGGATTGAACGCTAAAGAAACGTTAGGTAGATTGAAAACCAGAACCCATACCTTGCAATTCTAAACAAAACGAAGTGCCTCCATTTCTGAACAAGAGCACAGAGAAGATAAAAGCACACTAGATAGATTTTTAACAACGACCATCTTTCTGAAAGCACAGAGAAGATAAAAGCACGCTAGATAAGATTTTTTTTTAAGCAGAGAGAAGATAAAAGCACAACGGCCATCTTTTAAGGAGAGAGAAGATAAAAGCACAACGGCTATTTTTTTTAAAGCAGAGAACATAAAAGCACGAGGTATGGTTATGGATAAAAGCACGTTAGATATATTTTTTAACAACGACTCTCTTTTAAATGGGTATTTAAAAAATATGATTACACCATTCCACATCAGACCATCATCATTAGTATGGTTTTTGGATACGTTTGTTTTAGATGAAATTCAAATGAAATTTTAAAAATTCTAAATAACCATGTTTAAAGATGGGTATTTAAAAAAACTAAGTTTATTTATAAATTTAAAACCATAATTTAAACATCCAAAAGTTCAAATTTCACAAAATAAAAAAATAAATTCAATGAATTCTAACTTTGTTAGAATTCTTTCATTGTTATGTCTTTATCGTCTTGAGTTCTTTTTTGCCAGGAATATTTTTAAAGGATCACCGTTATATAGCAACTACATAGCTAACAAATTTGTTAGATTGAAGTGAGCTACATAGCTAACAATTATATTTATTCTCTTTCGATTATCAAATTGGTAACAATCCTAAAGAGATTATATATCTATCTTATATATTAAAAAAAAATTGAATTGTTTAGTTAAAATTATGCACTGAGTACAATATTAGTTACCTTATTTACAATGGTATTGTTGTAGTATATATGTTATGTTAATGTAATTATTGGATAATTTTTAAAAAAATTGAATTGTTCAGTTAAAATTATGCACTGAGTATAATGTTATTTACCTTATTTACAATGGTATTGTGGTAGTATATATGTTATGTTAATGTAATTCTCACATGCTTAGAAGGAGAAAATATTTTTTGTTGCATTGAAGTTTAACAAAACAAATCTCAAAAACAAGAAGTAAACTATGTTCCTACTACATTGTTAATGGTTGCAATCTGTTGGTAAATAGAGACAACGGTCCCATCCAAATGTTCCCTCTCTTTTTCTTTCATTATGTAAAACCATTTACTAGAAGCAAAAAGTCAAGGATTTGGGAATCTATCATTTACTAGCAGAGACATTCAAACAAAGGAAAGAAGGCGTCTCAAACAAAGTAAAGAAGGCTCTCACGATGGAGTTTCATGTTTGATCAAAACTACACTATATACTCTTGTTATGAAGCTTGGGGTCAAATATATTCTATTACTGCAAAGAACAATGGTAGACCCATTGGAGTTCTTTCGTATTAAGCTTAGTTTTTCTTGTTGCTTAAAAGAAGAGTCCGACATGATAAAATTATAAAAAAGTGTAATTAAATGAATCACAAAAGTTTTTAATAAAATGCGAGCTTAAATTTCGTGGAACACTTTCATTAGAAAATTTAATATATCTGCCGAGTGGCATGTTTACCATATTTTTCCACGCTTACGACTCATAGCTTCACCTTGCTCTATACGCAACATATCTTGATCTGATAGTGAGAGGGAGATCATGGGAGGGAAAACCATGTTCTCTTACCTTTAACTCTTATAAATCAAGGGAAGATCTCGCGATCACCTAATTTATCGTTAATCACCGACTTATTGTAGTGATGACCGATTTTAACTCAGTAATTTCACTCATTCTNACTCTTATAAATCAAGGGAAGATCTCGCGATCACCTAATTTATCGTTAATCACCGACTTATTGTAGTGATGACCGATTTTAACTCAGTAATTTCACTCATGCTTAACTGGTTAAGACGACATAAATATTTAACCAATAGATCATGTAAATTTTTTCATATGTGAGTCAACTTAGGCTCATCAATTTGCCTCCAGCAAGTAACCATTTGACAAGTCAGTTGGCAATTTTACTCTAAAGTTGGATGTTTAGATATGTAATAATGAGCGGGTAGTTAGTTTGGTCATGTGGATATGATGTTGAAATAAACTGTACTTGAGATCGATATCGCCGATCATTATGGATTTTGTCGACTATCGGTGATCTCAACCTATTATTTTATTTATTGACATTAGTCTTAGTGCTTACCCCGGTTACACTTTTGCATAACATCTAGGCTAACCGAAATAATCCTCTTCTCTCTTGTTAAAAAGTGTGGACCCATTAAATTAAATGTCACATTTTTGGGTGTACTTGCCCGTCGTTTGTCAAATAAGATTCATAGTCAGTAATTTAGTTTTTTTTTTTACTTTNGTTAAAAAGTGTGGACCCATTAAATTAAATGTCACATTTTTGGGTGTACTTGCCCGTCGTTTGTCAAATAAGATTCATAGTCAGTAATTTAGTTTTTTTTCTTACTTTAGTACCATAGTATAGTATAGGTAATTGATTTATTAAGACTTTGGGTATAAGTTTATGGATTTATACTCTCTAGAAATTTATAAGTGATCGATCCATTTTGCCTAGACCTTCCACTTCCACTTATAATGAGATTATACAAAATTATGACATTTGTTTTTTTACATCTAAAGATAATAAAAAAATTAAAAGATTCAATAAAATTTTATGTATATATTTGTAGGTATGTAACATATATAATTCTTATTAAATGCCATAAAAATAAAAATGTATAAAATATTTTTATTAAAAAAATCCTTTAGATCTAGTCTTATTACATCTTAGATTCATGTATAATATAAATATTGTGCTATACATGAGGATTATGATTAAAATCTAGATTTTTATATTCTATTGTATGGGAGAAATACAGGGAAATATACATAAAGTGGAACCTTCTTTTCCATAATTTGAGAAATAGTAAATGAAATAGAAAAACCTTACTATCTAACACCCGTACAACTACTATAAAATATGGAATAAAATTGGAAGCTACCTTAATGGTTTGTAAATAGAAATAAAATATGGAATAAAATTGGAATGTAGATTAATGGTTTCTAAATAGAATGCATTCTAATGGTAAAATAAAGCATTTGGTAAATTAATTTGTTTTATAAATCTGAATAGATTGGAAATGACTAAAATGTAGGAAGTTGAAATTTTTTTATACATATTTATTATTTAAATAAATATTGATATTAATGTTATGAGAAATAGTTTAAGACATAACAAATTTAGTACTACGATGGAATGATAAATAAGGTTATAACTCATACTTTATTTAATTAGAAGTTGTTATTTGAGTTTACTCAAAGTGAGGTAAAGTCCAATAAAATAGGTTATAATATAGTTAATCAATCAATGGAATGGATACCCTCACAATTTACACTTTTTATTACGCCGAGAGGCGCTCTACAGTCCAGTATGGGGGATATCTTGTAACGTTATGTAACGTTATTTTTATTAACAAAAATAATTTTTCTAATTATAGGCCAAAATAAATATTAAAGAGGAAAAAAAACTTAATATGGGGGAGATGCTGTAATCTTCCTACCTAACAAAACAATAAAAAAGAAAAAATTTAATTATCAGTAAAAAAATATGGGTGAGGAAAAAAACACAATATGGGGGAGATGTTGTAATGTTTTTGCTTAACAAAATAATAAAAAATGTTGTCCTTACACATGGTTTTAAAACCATAAACCATGTGCACATGGTTTTAAAACTATGGTTTTAAAACAATGCACATGGTTTTAAACCATGTGCAAGGCCTTTTAAACAACCCATGGTTTTATTGTACGTGGTTTAGCAGGGCCTTGCAAATGGTTTTAAGACCATGTGCAAGGCCTCCTAAACAACCCATGGTTGTAGGAGGGCCTTGCATATGGTTTTAAAACCATGTATGGGGAAATGTTGTAATGTTAGTTCATAACAAAATAAAAAATAATAATAAATATTATATGTGGGCCATAAATAATATTAAATATTAATAGTAAAATATTATATGTGGACCTTAAATAAAAAGATGTGTCTTTTGGTTTGAATCAAATCAATGGATACCTACGAAGAGATTTGATCCTTCTCAACACTATTGTGTCAAGAGGCACTCCACAACCCAGTATGGAGGATATCTTGTAACGTGATGAAATTATTGCATCGATAGGCGCTCTATAGCCCAGTATGGAGGAGATCTTGTAACATTATGTAATGTTAGTAACATGTCGGAAAAAAATAATAGTGATAGTGAATATTATGGGAGAGATCTTGTAACTTGATGTAAAGTTAGTAACGTTTGTAACATGTCGGCAAAAAATAATAGTGATAGTGAATATTATGGGAGAGATCTTGTAACGTGATGTAACATTTCTAACATGTCGGAAAAAAAAATAAAAATTTAATTATCAGTAAAAAAAATATGTGTGTGAAGAAAACAACACAAAATTGAATTATCCGCAAAAAAATGTTGGCCTTGCACATGGTTTTAAAACCATGTGTAAGGCATTCTAAACAACCCATGGTTTTATTGTACATGGTTTAGGAGGCTTTGCACATGGTTTTTAAACCATGTGCAAGGCCTAAACAACCCATGGTTTTATTGTACTTGGTTTAGGAGGGCCTTGAAAATGGTTTTAAGACCATGTGCAAGGCCTCCTAAACAACCCATAATTGTGGGGGGTCTTGCATATGGTTTTAAAACCATGTGTGGGGAAATGATGCAATGTTCTTTCCTAGCAAAATAAAAATTAATAAAAAATATTATATGTCCGCCTAAATAATATTAAATATTAATAACAATAAAATTATATGTGGGCCTTAAATAAAAATATGTGCCTTTTGTTTTGAATAAAATCAATGGATACCTAAGAAGAGGTTTGCACCTCAAGAGATTTGCACCTCGAGAAATTTGATCCATCTAGACACTTGATAGAGCCTAGAATTTCGATCTACGCTGGTAATTATAGGCATTTATTGTTAAAAGTTAGTGGTCATGGTAGTGTTGAAGTAATTTATGTGATATAAAGGTAAAATCCTATTATATAAGCGATAATGTTCAAAAGGAATAATGTGTGTTTAAAATGGATGATATGTGGTTTGATTAAATTGTGACATAAAAGAAGTAGTATGTGTGTATATATTTATTGTATTTTTTATGGTGACTTATAAAGTAGTTGAATTCTTAGGGAATTATAATTAGTGAATACCAAGATTGAATGACAAAATGTGTTGACTAGACCTATTGTTCTAAAATGAATTTTCTTTCCAAATGATTGGTCTTACATCTAGGGAACCCACAAATAAATTTGATATGCTTATGACTATTAGAACCATGTCTAAGGTATGATCTTTAAATCATAGGGATCTATAAATAAATATATATTGTCTAATTTTCAATAATGAGGTGATTATTATGGTTAATTGTGTTGTTATCACTATAGTTAAGAATGCACGAATTAAACTTAGATATTTGGGGTACGTTGTGGAAAAATTAAACTTATATCTTTCGGGTACACCAATTTAATTAATCCAATTGAATAATGAGCTTAACCAATCCCAAGAATTATTATATTAAAAATACAACCATTCCCAAAATACATCTATCTATCTTTTTTAATTTTTTCAATATGATCCTTAATTAATAGGCATACCTCAATATAGCCAACATAAGCCATCTAAGATTGTAAATCTCCACTATCACTAATATCATAAATCCTTATCATAATTTAGAAAAGCCATTCAAGGTTGTTGTTTCTATCGCATTCAAGTACAACTTTCTTCACTTACTAAACACAATAAAAATGCACATTCAAAATATATAAATGTTATGATATACACATTTCCCTTGGCTTCACACACCTGTTCTTACCCTTCCCTTGCATGAGAAATCAAGTATGTCCATGTGATGTTGTCCAAACCTTCAAGTAATTCAACACACACATCTATTAGGGGATTCTTAGTATTTCATTAAATAACAATGAATGCCAAGACATATACAAAACATTGGATTATAGAGTTGTTCTTTGAATAAAATGACACTAAATCATCATGCTCCTTAGTTATGGATATTACATTCCATAATAATAATTCTTATAAGGTTCCCACTTTGCCCTTGTGACAGGTACTCTATAATCACAACATTTGATGATATTGCTCCTAATATTTTTTAACCAACATGTTGTCACGACGATCCATGATAAGGATCAAGAATATTTCATTAAATATTGGAGTGAAGGTTGGGGTTATAAAACAAGTGCATGGCCCATGGCCCATGAACATAAAAAAATCACTATAAAACTATATCAAAACCACGATTTCCAGCCACGAGTTGATATTTTTGGAGTTGGAAGTATAGAACAATGCGACTTTGAATATGCATAGATATTGAGGTGCAAAGGCCATTTAAGGGATATATCCTCAGGAAAAATTCATAATTTTTTNTTTTGGAGTTGGAAGTATAGAACAATGCGACTTTGAATATGCATAGATATTGAGGTGCAAAGGCCATTTAAGGGATATATCCTCAGGAAAAATTCATAAATTTTTTATTATTTGATCTTAGTTCTAGGTAGATTGTCTCATTTTAAATGCTAGAGGAGGCCTCAGGCACATATAGTCAACTATATACTCACTTATTTATTTTTATGTCTAAAATAGAATAGATGTATTCCAAGAAAACCCATTTGAAGTGGCCTGGAGATGTAGCCCAAGAGCGGTGAACTCTGTTATCAACTATTGTCTTCAATTCCATGTTTGCATATCTCTTATCATTTTCTTATGTAAATGTTTTAAAACATTAATTTTTTTAATATTTAATTTTTTTTATGAATATTTAACATGTATCATCACATGCATTCCATTTAAAGCGTTCTCTCTCTCCCTCCCTCTCCCTTTATCCCTCCCTTTCTCACTCCCTCTCCCTCTCTCCCACTCTGTCTCTCCCTCGCTCTCTATCTATCTATCTATCTATCTATCTCTCTCTCCCTCTCTTCCTCCCCTCTCCCTTCATCTCTATCTCCCTCTCCCCTCCCTCTTCCTCTCTCCCTATCTTTCCCTCACCCCCTTTCTCCCCACCTTCTCCCCCCCCCTCTCTCTCTCTGCCTCGATGACTCTCTCTCTCTCTCCCACCCTCTCTCTCTCCCTCTCTCTCACTCTTCCCCTTTCCCTCTCTCCCTCTCCCTCTCGCACCCACCCTCCCCCATCTCCCTTTATCTCTCTCTCTCCTCCGTATTCCTCTCACTCTTTCTCTCCCACCTTATCTCACACCTCCTCTCTCTCTCTCTCTTTGTCTCCCCTCTCCCTCCATCTCCCCATCCCTCTTTCCATCTCTCCCTCTCCATCCTATATCCCTCTCCCCCCAATCCCTCCTTCTGTCTCTCCTTCCCTCGCTACCTCTCTCCCTCTCTCTCCCTCTCCTTCCCCCTCCCTCCCCCCTCTCTCTATCCTTCTCTCCCTCCCTCTCTCTCTCTTCCACACCCT
>LPNX010547446.1:0-11006 GCA_001517045.1 Pseudotsuga menziesii | reverse complement strand
AATGACACTACACATTAAGATTCTTTTGTGATCATAAAAGGAATGAAGGGTATCCTTTTTTGGCATGGGTCCCAAAGGGTGGAATTTATAAACACTAGAATCTTCTCTGATTTTCTTGATTCTTCTACTACAATGAATATGCCATCTTCCAACAAATCATAAAAACCTTGAAAAAAACTCAATTGACCACCCATCGTGCCCAAGGAGTTTGTATAGAAATTATGTCCTTGGATACTTTTTCAAATAAATCCTCATTAATCACTTGAAATACAAATATGGGAAAACGATCTACCATTCGATTGATATCTACAATGTTTTCCCTATTTGGGTATTGTAGAGATTATAAAAGTTCGTCACTTCTTTGACCATCTCCTTAAAAGTTGCAGCCTTACTACTATTATCATATTTTGTCATTTCCTATATAGTTTTCCTATTTTTCCTTCTGTTTACATCGTGTCCTCATTTCCTTCGTCTACCTGACTTCCCTATGCTTCAATATTCACTAGGCCTCCGTGCATTCTGATTGTTTTCTTTTCCCCTCTTCCAAACCTCTTAGTACAATATTATCTTCGTTTGTGAAAACCTCTTAGTACAATATTATCTGCATTACGATGATTTAAGTGTTTTCAAAATGCCTCATAGACTCACCATGAGCCTTTGTTCCATCCTGCCGAAACTCCCATCATAGTCTCGTCTGGAAACACGCCACAGAGCGCACCTTTCAGACATCCAGTGAAGACCACCTCTGAACGACTCCTCATGGGCACCCTGTGACGCACTTCTGAACGCATTGATGAACACCCCTCCTGCGGATGGTCAACTGGAACGCGCCTTCTTGGACGCACTGGTTCGGAGCACTCCCAGACATAGCGCTCAGCAGTGCGCAAGGAGGTGCTCAAAAGTGCAGTCAACAGGGATGCCCAGGCAGTGCGCTGAGTGGTCATGCACTCGGCGGTGTGCTCAACAAGTGCGTCAATTAGGGGTGTCAGAGAAGTGCGCTACGCAGAGCATTCCAGGAGGTGCGCTCAGGAGGCTAAGTGTTCCTTAGGCAAGATAGCAGGTCCTATAGATGGGGGTCGCGGAGGATGGAAGCACAATGAGTCGTTTTTGTCTTCGCTTGATGCAGAGATGCCATCGGTCCAAAAACCAGGAGGAATATGTAGGCTGAAAATGAAAACGAAAGTAAGTTGAAGACACGACGATTTGGTGGGCTTGGTTCCGAGAGGGGTGCCTTGGGCAACTTTTGGGGCAGAGTTTTGAACTTTGCCTCACATCTGGCAAGGTTGTAGGGAGGATATAAGAGTGGAGGTGTTGCTTGACCGAGCTTGTGGTTCATCTCATGAAGGACCGATTGGTTGGGAGTCGTGAGCCAGCTAGTTCACTCGTGGGGTTAACATGGACAGAGCAAGACGAGGTTGCACCACTGAAATGATTTGGTTGATGCAACAGTTGGACGAGTTGCGGTTGGAGATGATAGTCGTGACGCTATTACCGTGCACAACAACAATTCAAGTGGGGGAGGATGTCACATCCACTTCTGTTAGCGAACGTGGGGTTCCCCCGGCACTTAGAGAATCTCCCGTTGGGCCACACGAAGGTGGGCACTATATAGAAATTTTTCTAAGTGTTGGACACTTCGTGGGGGTCACGGGCACCACTTGACAGGTTGCGGGGTTGTTGGGTGGGGGCGGCGCCTAAAACAATGCCCATGTTGGCTAAGTGCGCTATGTGCGCCAAGTGCGCTAAGTGGGATAACTAAGCTAAGTGTCCTAAGTGGGCAAAGTGGGCTAAGTCGGCTAAATGATCCATAGGATAAAAGTTCCCAAGTGTATAAAAAGGCTAACGGAGGCTAGCCAAGAGGATAAGCGAAGGAGCAAGGACGAAGACACTTGGAGTTCAACACAATAGCGTTCCCTTAGGGGAGGCACAACGCAAGGAAGCGTACGAGAGTTGTGGCGTGTTGCCTCGCTGGCGCGGCTAGCGAACTAGTCAGGTGCACACCGTAGGAGCGCCCAACAGGCGCGCTTCGCAGACGGGCGACAGGACGAGCGCTTCACAAGACACGCGCTCCACAGGCTTTTCGAGAGTGCGCTAAGTTCACTAAGTGCGCCAAGTACGCTAAGTGCAAAAAGTGTGCCAAGCAGAGTACGTTAAGTGTGTCAAGTGCGCTAAGACGGTGTGTTCAACACTGATGACTTGGCAGGAAACGACAAAGTTTGGCAGGCGTCGGCAGAAGCACCGTGGGGCGTTTATGTGACCGCTCCGTAGGAAGGTGACTTTGGTGGAAGCACCTTCCAGGAAGCATGTTCGCTTCCACAGAGTGTTGAGAAGACGATGCTCAGGTGCGCTAAGGATTAGTGCCCACCAAAATGTGCGTATAGCAGGAGGTCAGTGAAGCGCTCATATGAAGTGAGCTTGAGGAGCGCCTTAGCAAAGCGCTCCGCTAACAAAAATTTAGCAGACAACCGTTAAATGCGTTGAAGTTTGAGAGGCATTTAGACATGCGTCCGGGAGTGCGCTCCAAACTAGTGCGTCTAAGAAGGCGTGTTCCAATTGAGCGTCCGTGGATGGGGTGTTCAACAATGCGTCACAGGGTGCCGATGAGGAGTTGTTCGAAGGAGATCTTCATGGGGCGTCCGAAAGGTGCGTTCAACAACGCGTTTCCATACGAGACGGCGATGGGAGTTTCGGCAGGATGGAACAAAGGCTCATGGCGAGTCTATGGGGTGTTTGGAAAAACACCAAAGTCAGAAGTGGTGTAGCAGCATTGGGCATTCTTGGGAACGTCCCCGTCATGAAGTGTCAGGAAGGATCCGCCGGTGGTGGCGGCGCTTGGCAGGAGGATCGTTTAGGAAGTAGCGATGGTAGTAGAAGCATCCATGGCAAATTGTATCAGAGCTGCATTTCCTGAAACAATCTCACCACCACTCTTCCGATGAAGAGATGGTATCAGAGCAGGTTCTGCGGCATGGTTCGCTCTTCACCATTGCTTGGAAAGCAGATGGTATTAGATCCAATTTCCACAATAGAGTGGCTCTTCACCACTTTGGAAAATATGGCTTATCAGAGTTGGAGTTGGGTGTTCTCTTCACCGTTCGACGAAGAGATGGGTTTCGAGCAGTTTGCACACTAGAGTTAGCTCTTCACCATTACTTGAGAACAGATGGTCTTGGAGTCATTTTTGCAGTCAAGGTGATTTCATGACGACAGTTAGCGTGGCACATCGGTGGCGTGCTAGGCTTGGGAAAGGTTGCTGGAAAACGACAGCATTTCGAAAAAACTTGGCTAAGTTAAATGACTTGCCAAAACCTTCAGAAGTGTTGGAAAATGAGAAATGGTACGGTTGGAGGAGGCGTGTTGCAGAACGGAACTGCAGCAACATGAGTTGTTGGAGATGGCTTATGGTGGTGCATTGAAACATCATGACTTGGCAGCAGGAGAGGAGCGTTCATAGGGTGCGTTCCGCAGTGCTCCTTGATTGTGCGCTCAGAGGTGATCCTAGAAAGAGGGCTCAACAGCGCACAAGCAAGTGTGCTCAGAAGTGGAGTCAACAGGGCCTCCCAAGCAATGCACCCAGTGGTGAGCTCAGCAGCGTGCTTAACAAGTGCGCTCAGCAAATGCACCAAGTAGGGCGTCTGGAAGTGTGCTCCACAGAGTGTTCAATGAGCTGCGCTCAATTTTTCCTTAGCTAAGATAGCATGTCCTATAGACGGGGGTTGCAGAGGGCGAAAGTGTAATGAGTCATTTTTGTCTTCGCTTGAGGCAGAGGTGTCATCGGTCAAAAACCAGGACGAGTGTGCAGGCTTAAAACAGAAACAAAAGTAAGACTAGAAGACATGATGCTTTGGTGGGCTTGGTGTCGAGAAGGGTGCCTTAGGAAAGTTTGGGGTGGATTTTTGAACTTTGCCTCATGTTCGGCAAGGTTGTAGGGAGGACTGAAGAGTGGAGGTGTTGCTTGACCGAGCTTGCTGTTCATCTCATGTAGGACCGATTGGTTGGGAGTCATGACCTAGCTAGTTCACTCCTGGGGGTTAACATGGACAGATCATGACGAGGTTGCAGCGCTAAAACGATTCAGTTGATGCGACAGTTGCACGAATTGTGGTTAGAGACGTCGATCGTGACGGTGTTTCCAGGGACGACAACAATTCAAGTGGGGGAGGATGTTACGACCACTTCTGTTAGTGAACGTGGGGTTCCCCTGACACTTGAGAAACGCTCGTTAGGCCACAAGGAGGTGGGCACTTTATCAAGAAAATGACTAAGAGTTGGACTTCGTGGTGGTCATGGGCACCACTCGGCAGTTTGTTGGACGGTTGGGTGGGGGCGTTGGTCAATACGGCGCCCATGTTGGCTAAGTGGGCCAAGTGGGCCAAGTGGGCTAAGTCGGCTAAGTGGGAACGACAGTCCACATGAGGAAAGCGCCCAAGTGTATAAAAAGGAAAACAGAGGTTTGTCAAGAGGACAAACGGAGGAGCAAGGACGAAGACACTTGGAGTTCAGAGCATTAGCGCTCCCTTAGGGGAGGCGCACCATAGGGAAGCGTCCGTGTGTCCTGGCATGCTTCCTTTTTTGCGTGGCTAGCAAACTGGGAAGGCGCACTCAGCAGGAGCACCGAATAGGCACGCTCCACATACTGGCGACGAGACAAGCGCTTCACAGGACGCGCGCTCTGCAGGCTTTTCGGGAGTGCGCTAAGTTCACTAGGCATACCAAGTGCGCTAAGTGCGTGGAATGCGCAAGGTGCGCTAAGACGGCGTGTTCAGCAGAGACGGAGTTTTGGCAGCTTGATACAGGCGCGCTCAAAAGAGCGCCCAACAAGGCGTTCAGTGGCAACGCATTTGGATGGTTGGAAAGGCATCGCCAGAGGCACCAAGGGCCGTTTGGATGAGCGTTCCGTAGGAGGGTGCGTTCGTGGCAAGCAAGTTCGCTTCCACGGAGCATTGAGAAGACAACGCTAAGATTAGCACCCACCAAGAGGCGCGTTCGGCAGGAGGTCAACGAAGTGCCCATATGAAGTGAGCTTGAGGAGTGGCTTGGAAAAACGCTCCGCTACAACGAACTTCGGTAGAATTTAGCAGACGACTGACAGATGCGTCCAAGTTTGACGGGCGTTCATACATGTGCCCAGGACTGTGTTTCGGTGGGGGTGCTCCAAACTAGTGCGTCCAAAAAGGCGCGTTCCAGTTGAGCGTCTACGAGTGGGATGTTCAATAATGCATTTAGAAGTGCGTCACAGGGTTCCCACGAGGAGTCATTCAGAGGTGGTCTTCATGGGGCGTATAAAAGGTGCAATCAGCAGCGCGTTTCCTGACGTGACGACGATGGGAGTTTCGGCGGGATGGAACAAAGGCTCATGAGGAGTCTATGAGGTGTTTGGAAAATGCCTAAGTCAGAGTAATGCAACAGTGTGGGGAGTTCTGGAGAATGGTGTCGTTGTGAAGTGTCTATAAGGATCCGCAGGTGGTGGCAGCGCTTGGAAGAAGGATCGTTCAGGAAGTAGCGATGGCAGCATAGGCATCCATGACAGGTGGGTTCCACATCTCAGCAGTTATCCGATTTGGCTAATTCGGAGTGCAGCGAGCAAGAAGACATTGGAAAGTCAATAGGTAGCTTGGAAAGGTGGCTCAACGAAAGGAGTTCGGCAGCAGTAGAACGACGAAGTGAGCTACGTTAGTTTGCGAGTGCTCGTAGCTTGTGGATGAGGCTTCGCATGGTCTTAGCGAGCAACCGAAGATGCACATGCGATGATGACATCTAGATGGATGATTTTGATTTGGTTGTATCTTGAGCATAGCCGGTTTTGGCGTGCCCTTGGATGAGTTCTTGGCTTATGGAATCCTCCATTGTTGTAACAAGTGTTATCATATTATAAATGGGTATTAGGCACCGTCAAGTTGAAGGCCGCCCACATACATTTGTATCTTGTATTGTATTTGGTTTACTTGTACTGTAGGAGTGCATCTTTTGTAAAAACGACAAAGTATGGAGATGAATGTTAAGAGTTCCATAGGCTAGGTATAGTCTGTCGGAGAGCTCCCTGGGTTGGTCATGCCCCCAGGTGACTTCTGGGAAGTGTCGCATGGTCTCGCGGAAGGCAAAAAATTGATCCTGCCCGCGAGGGTCCGTGACAGATATTAGACTCATTTCAAATTTACTTCTAGATTTTGTTGGAACTTGTTCCAACATTCAAACTGTAACCTAATGTTCAAAACACATGTTACCTAGATATATGGTCAAACTAAGAGGGTAAGTAACATACCAAAAGACATTTAATTTTAATGCAATGAACCAATGGAATAATATCTCCTTTAAGTGGAAATACCCTTCTAAAATATACATCACAAATATTTGAAAAGGAGTCCTTTCAAATCCTAGTATGGACTAAAATGCAATTGTCATATTAATTGGGGCAATTTTGAAGTCAAAATGACACAATGCAAGTTTGTGGCACTAGAGGAAATGGAAGATATAATCAAGAGCTACATACAATCTAAAAGTAGCATGATACATACAAACAAATTGTGTAGAAAACAAAACAACTAATCAACACTTTCTAGTTGGTGATAAAGTATTTATCAGAGTCCAACCTAAGCCTAAATTGACTAAATTTGAAAACATAGAGGAAGTTGGATAACAAATATCATGGATCATTTCAGGTTTTGGAGAGAACTGAACCCGTTGTTCACTTATTAGAACTGTCACCCATTTTAGATGTTTATCATGTTGTACTTAATTTTTTGTTACCCAAGAAGTATGTTCGTTATCCTAACCATATACTAGATTATACTACTACTTATATGGAACCCACCATGCAATATCACAACACAACCCTAGAAATCATGGACATCAAATGGAAAAAAAACCATTGAACCAAATTGTAGAACTGATAAGAATTTGATGGAGACATCATATAGTGAAGTACAATACTTGGGAGTTGTCTTTTGAGACGAAAAAAAAAATACACCCATATGCTTTTTGATATTTTGGCGTGGGAGATTTTCCCCTCTCGGGGAGTGGGGGAAATGTAAGACCCGATTTTGAGGAACTTCGATTTAATTACTTGTGGGGATGTAACCCTCGAATCCTTTCAAAGCCTTATGAATTCCTCCTATCAATTTGGACAATTTAGAAACCAAAATGAAAAAAAATGTCTAGCACAGGAGGAAATGGAATATATATAATCAAGATAGTTATACCTATACTAAAATCAACACGAGACAAAATAAAATGTGAATAAAACAAAATAACTAATCAACACTTTCATTTTGGTGATAAAGTATTCTCGTAGTCCAATCTCAAGAAAATTTACTAAAATTGGGAAATATGAGATGTTCCCTTTGCCAAAATAGTATGGATGCTTGGAGGTTTTGTAGCAAGTTAGTCTTGCACTTACTGATTGTTATTGTTTCCTTGTTTATAATTTTATGATTTAGTTCATTTTTTGTTCCTTAAGAAGTATGCTTATTCAAACATGAAAAGAAACAATTATAAAAATGTACACTTGACATTCAAAACAAGGAGAAAATATCAAATATAAAATAATTATAATACATTACACAGTGAACCTATAAACAAAATAACATTATACTATTTTAACAAACACACATATACACATGCAAAGTGTAAAAATTGCAAATTGCATATAGCTAAAAAGTATGCAATTGTGTAATGCCGAATTATTTGATTTAGAAATGAAAACCATATATTAAATGAGTGGAAAAGAAAGTGTATTTTCGTGTAGGTGAGTTTATGAAAAGAATAAAAATACACAAACAAGATACACACTACACTACTAGGAGGAGGACGAGGCCTCACCCCCCTCGAGCATTTGGAGGGGGTTTAATCCCCTAAAAAATATTCAATTTTATTGAAATAATTACAAAATACAAAACTCTCTCTTAGTCAAGAATTGAATTATGATGAGATATTGAAAAATCAATATATAAATACATTTATGTTTACTTTGAACACTATTAAACTATTAAAAATCATCAATATATAAATACATCTATGTCTATTTTGAACACTGTAAAAATATTGAACGCTATAAAAATATTGAAGACGAAACCCTCCAAGCAATTATTGAAGGCTCTGCAACACCACAAACAAATATAAGAAAAAATGAGATTTGATATATCCCATAAATGAATAGAGAATCAAACTGATATGGTTATTTCTATAACTAATATTCAATTGATAAAAAAGGGAAAGAAAATGTAATTATTTTTTATCAAGATATACTTTTAATTAAAAATATAATGTATGAATTAAATTATTGTCAATCAAGGCAACAACAAAAAATATTTATATTTATTTAACCGTAATTTTTAATATAAATATTTTTATTTGTAAAGAAGATCAAAATCCTATCATTATCATTGTCCAAAACTTAAGTTTTCCCTTGTAAGTTTTCAATATCTTAAAAGAAAAAGAAATAAAAAATGCAATACTATTAAATTATTTATAATATAGAAAATAAGAAAAACCAATTAAGCTCAAAAATCATTTTAGGAGCAAAACCCATCATTTTAGGAACAAAAACCCTAAAGCTAGCATGGCATTGGAAGGCAACGGGATAAGGCTGCAAATGGAGGGGATAATGCTATGCCCGGATGGGTGACTTATACTCTGATACCATTCAACAGTAACGAATGGCATTGGAAGGCAAGGGGATAACACTGCAAACGGATAACACTGAAATTAAAGGACTCTTTCGAATTGTCGAAATTAAAGGTGTTCGGTGGCAACGCGTTTGGATGGTTGGAAAGGCATCGCCAGAGGCACCAAGGGCCGTTTGGATGAGCGTTCTGTAGGAGGGTGCGTTCGTGGCAAGCAAGTTCGCTTCCACGGAGCATTGAGAAGACAACGCTAAGATTAGCACCCACCAAGAGGCGCGTTCAGCAGGAGTTCAGCGAAGTGCCCATATGAAGTGAGCATGAGGAGCGGCTTGGAAAAATGCTCCGCTACAACGAACTTCTGTAGAATTCAGCAGATGACCAACAGATGCATCCAAGTTTGACGGGCGTTCATACATGCGCCCAGGACTGCATTTCGGTGGGGGTGCTCCAAACTACTGCGTCCAAAAAGGCGCGTTCTAGTTGAGCGTCCGCGGGTGGGATGTTCAACAATGCGTTTAGAAGTGCGTCACAGGGTGCCCACGAGGAGTCGTTCAGAGGTGGTCTTCATGGGGCATATGAAAGGTGCACTCGGCAGTGCGTTTCCAGACGCGACGACGATGGGATTTTAAGCGGGATGGAACAAAGGCTCATGTGGAGTCTATGAGGTGTTTGGAAAATGCCTAAGGCAGAGTAATGCAATAGCGTGGGGCGATCTGGAGAATGGTGTCTTCGTGAAGTGTCTGTAAGGATCTGCAGGTGGTGGCAGCACTTGGCAGAAGGATCGTTTAGGAAGTAGCGATGGCAGCATAGGCATCCATGACGGGTGGGTTCCACATCTCAGCAGTTATCCAATTTGGCTAATTCGGAGTGCGGCGAGCAAGAAGACTTCGGAAAGTCAATCGGTAGCTTGGAAAGGTGGCTCAACGAAAGGAGTTCGGCAGCAGTAGAACGACGAAGCAAGCTACGGCAGTTTGCGAGTGCTCGCAGCTTGTGGATGAGGCTTCGCATGGCTTAGCGAGCAGGAAGACATGCACATGCGATGATGACAGCTAGATGGATGATTTTGATTTGGTTGTATCTTGAGCATAGCCGGTTTTGGCGTGCCCTTGGATGAGTTGTTGGCTTATGGAATCCTCTGTTGGTGTAACAAGTCTTATCATATTATAAATGGGTATTAGGCACCGTCAAGTTGAAGGCCACCCACATACATTTGTATCTTGTATTGTATTTGGTTTACTTGTACTGTAGGAGTGCATCTTTTGTAAAAACGGCGAAGTATGGAGATGAATGTTAGGAGTTCCATAGGTTAGGCATAGTCTGTCGGAGAGCTCCCTGGGTTGGTCATGCCCCCAGGTGACTTCCGGGAAGTGTCGCATGGTCTCGCGGAAGGAGAAAAATTGATCCTGTCCGCGAGGGTCCGTGACAGATATTAGACTCATTTCAAATTTACTTCTAGATTTTGCTGGAACTTGTTCCAAGATTCAAACTGTAAACTAATGTTCAAAACACATGTTACCTAGATATATGGTCAAACTAAGAGGGTAAGTAACATACCAAAAGACATTTAATTTTAATGCGATGAACCAATGAAATAATATCTCCTTTAAGTGGAAATACCCTTTCCAAATATACATCACAAATATTTGAAAACGAGTCCTTTCAAATCCTAGTATGGACTAAAATGCAATTGTCATATTAATTGGGACAATTTTGAAGTCAAAATGACACAATGCAAGTTTGTGGCACTAGAGGAAATGGAAGATATAATCAAGAGCTACATAAAATCTAAAAGTAGCATGATACATACAAACAAATTGTGTAGAAAACAAAACAACTAATCAACACTTTCTAGTTGGTGATAAAGTGTTTATCAGAGTCCAACCTAAGCCTAAATTGACTAAAATTGGAAACATAGAGGAAGTTGGATAACAAATATCATGGATCATTTGAGGTTTTGGAGACAACTGAACCTGTTGTTCACTTATTAGAATTTTCACCCATTTTAGAGGTTTATCATGTTGTACTTAATTTTTTGTTACCTAAGAAGTATGTTCGTTATCCTAACCATATACTAGATTATACTACTACTTATATGGAACCCACCATGCAATATCACAACACAACCCTAGAAATCATGGACATCAAATGGAAAAAAAACCATTGAACCAAATTGTAGAATTGATAAGAATTTGATGGAGACATCATATAGTGAAGGACAATACTTGGGAGTTGTCTTTTGAGACGAAAAAAAAAATACACCCATATGCTTTTTGATATTTTGGCATGGGAGATTTTCCCCTCTCGGGGAGTGGGGGAAATGTAAGACCCGATTTTGAGGAACTTTGATTTAATTACTTGTGGGGATGTAACCCTCGAATCCTTTCA
>LPNX010547444.1:109334-126484 GCA_001517045.1 Pseudotsuga menziesii | reverse complement strand
AACCCCCCTCCCCTCCACTCTATCTCTATCTCTTTCTCTCTGTCTTCCCCCTCTTCTCATCCAACTACACCTAACCCCAACTCCCCCTCCTCTCCCTCTCTCTCTCTCTCACATACATCGCTTGAGTTTTAAAACAATATAGTTAGGTTGAAGAGAGGGGGGGTGTCAAGGTGATAATACTTCGAGAGTTCTTGTTAATTCCCCATAAACATTGAATGAACCCTTAGTCATGGAATTACCTTCTTAAATGATCCAAAACGTTATTAAAGCATGATGTGTACGTGTTATATGTGGTAAAAATGCGCTCGCATTTTTTTTAATAATAGAGCATGCACATTATTTCTCAATATAAACAACAATAGTCCCTATTCGAGAAACACTCTATCGTATTTCAAGCATGTTTCACAGTCCGTGTACAATTTCATGTTGTAGAATGTGCGGTCATTCTCTTCTTCACCAGATTATCACACAAAATTTTGTTTTTGACATCAAGCATCTCCATCACAAGTGTCTAAGGATTGCTTGGATCATGGTATACATTGAGGAGAAAGAAAGTAAGAATTAATTGAGCAAGAAAGAAACCAAGCTTCGAGAATCTCCGATTTAGGAGCACCATAGAGCATCTCCGCGATTGTTTTTCTTGCAATTGAGGAGATAGAAAATGAAACATTAACTTGGTCTTTGTGGTGGAGTATATAGACACAATTGAGAAAGAAAGAAACCAATCTTGGGGAATATCGCATTAAGGAGAACCATAGAGCATCTCTACCACTGATTTTCTTGTAATTAAGGAGGTAGAAAAGGAAACATTCTTCCCAATCTTCCCCCTAGCTTGAGTATCTAGACACAATTGAGCAATAAAGAAACCAAGCTTGGGGAGTCTCCCATCGAAGAGAACCATTAACCATCTCCACCTTTTTTTCTTGCATTTGAGGAGATAGAAAAGGAAACATTCCTCCCAATATTCCCCTTAATTTAAGTATCTAGACACAATTGAGCAAGAAATAAAACAAGATTGGGGAGTCTCACGTTGAAGAGCACCATTGACCATCTCCACCATTTTTTTCTTGCATTTGAGGAGCATCAAAAAAAATATTTCATTGGTCATTGTGGTGGAGTATCTAGAAACTTAATTGTTTAAGAAAGAAACCAAGCTTGGGTAATCTCCCATTGAGGAGCACCATATATCATTGATCATTGTGATGATGGGACATTCAAACAATCGAGCAAGAAAATCAACAAGGAAGATGATACCCAATGAAATCCTTGAATAAATTAGAGAAAAGAAAAGAAATGACATGACCAACCGAAGATGCTCTATGGACACTCAACCAATTTTTGTTGTAGAGGATGCCACAATTCATCCTATCAATCCACAACAAGAAAGAAAAAACCATTCACTCAAGGGGCCTCCGATATCCATAGCAGTCGAAGACTAAGCATTGCATGGCACTGATTAAGGAGTAAATGTAGGTGCACATCAAGGCCACCTGAAACCTTTACAAATTTACATGGATGTGGGTATACAAGTGACAAAGTTAGAGAGTCATTTAATGTCGACCGTATGCTTGAAGAATACAATGTTTTTTATACCACTGTGGAGTATTTCCAATTGCCATCGTTCGACTTACAATAAGAGAATGAAGGATATGAAGCTCATGTTCAAACTCCAGAACGATCGGGTGATATGGTACAAGGTGCAGTTCCAACCTCCCTACCTCCATTATTAACTTCAAACTGAAGAGCTCCAAAATGTATACAGACCGATGAAAGTATCATTGGTTCTCTTGAAGGTACGTTGTCTAAAAGCAGTATTTCATATCAATATCAACAGATACTTATCAACTATTTGATTCTAAATGTGATGGAGATACATGTAGATTATTTATATCATTATTAAAATCTAGGTATATGACTGTTTTTGGGAGAAACTTAAGGATAAAGATGATAAACAGTTCTGAACCAAGTTCTCATGTTGTCAGAAGTTTAAAAGATGCATTTAGTACTATTGGAAATAAATCTCGCTCAAAGGATCTCAATGCAGCTCATCATGTGTTGTCACAATCAATCGTGAACAAAAGTATTGATGTATTTGTAACTGCAGAATGTATTCACTTGTATATCTTATGTATTGTACCCCCGATGTTTATTCTAGGAATTATCTATAATGTAATTGAGTAATATCATGCCCCGATGTTCCAATCGGGAGATTCAATAATGTAAATAAGTCATGTAAAGTCATTGAGGTTAACCCTTCATTGTAATTCAGGGCAATAGTCCCCACAATTGTGTCAAGTTTAACCCTCCTTGTTGATCGGATCGCAAATTCCCCACAGTTGTGGGGCACTAGGGTTATTAGACTCTCCTAGATATGTTGGCCCTAGTAAGTAATTGTTAAGTGGGGCTGACATGTTGAAGTGGAAATTAAGTGAATGAAAGAATATAAATAGAGAGTGAGCCTCTCTATTTATCATACACACACTCACTCACTGGGGCACATAAGTGAGAGAGGAGAATCTCTCTTAAGTGAGAGATAGAGAACAGTTGTGGAGATCATCTTTTCTTCCTTTGGGTTTTACTGGTGTGGCATTGGTGCTCATTCTATCTGTGAGGAATTTGTGGGGTTTTCTCCTTTATGGTTGCCTCAAGGAAAATTCTTTGTGTCTCTCATCTCTTGTGATTTTTGATGTGCATGTTATTCTCTCAGATAAGATCCTAGATCATATTTCTTAAATAATAAAAATCTAACAAAAAGCACTAGGCCATTCGACTTCTTAATACTACATCCAAACTTCTAGGCTTGGATATAAAAACACTCTGTAGGTATTGTTCTAGAACAAAAAAACTTGACTATGGTCAAACATATGTCTGGTCCTTTCATTTACAGGTTTTGATGCTTCGATATGAACCTCATTGATGCGGTAAAGGGTCTGGTGTAGAATTTTTGGTGTGACAATAGTATACTGTCATCCAACCAAAAAGATGTACTAAAATTGAGAAGGGGTTCAAGGGATCATGAGCCCCACATTAAGATTTTTCGTGACATGACACAAATAGATATATATGAGAGATTTAGGCATGAACATAATGAACTTAACTTGGGCCAAAGATCCTTCGAGAAATAAAAACCATGGTATGTTAAAATAAACATAGTATATTGTGAGTTAGAGTTGGATTAATAATGATGGATATTTGATATTATTACTTAATTAATTATATGATATTACAACTTATAAAAAGGAATTTTAGATGATATTGCTAAATAGAGTTGGGTTAATAATAGATTGAAAAGAGTTAGAGTTAATAATATTTAATAAAATTTGCATATATACTTAAAGGGATAAAATAAAATTAGTGTTAATAATATTAGGTTTATGGTTAATGATATTAGTCTGCGGTACTATTGAAAATATTAGGATTAATAAGAGTTATGCTCAATGAGTTTTGCAATATTAGAGTTTATAATATTATGGGTAGGGTTATTAGTCACCAATATTAGGATTACCTTTAATCATTTTCATATTATTAAGGTTAATGATATTAGGGTTATCGTTAATAATTCTAGGGTCATTAGTCGAGAATAGTCGACAATATTGGGTGTATTAGTATTAGAATTGGCTTTAATAATTTTTATAATATTAGGGTTAATAATATTAGTCCACAATATTAGATTTAATAATATTAGGGTTAGGGTCACTAATTTTTATAATATTAAGGTTAATAATATTACTTCGCAATATTAGGGTTAATAATAATTTATATATGGTTAGGATTCATACTATCAAGATTTTGATATCATTCTTGAATTACTTTGATTTCGGTATTTTGTTCTTATATACATATTCCTATGATGCATTAATTTCAACATTTGATTCTTAAATTATCTTCCTATTTTACATTGATTTAAGTATTTCCTTTCCTTATATATTACACGATATTCAATATAATCTATGTACTAATGAAAATACTAATGTGAAGTAATTTTTTTTTTATACGTGGTTGTATGTATTTGAACCAACATAGATCCACATTACCATTGGCTCTATTAAACATCTAGAGTGACCAAATCCTTTGAGTTCAAACCTTTCCCCAAGATTAGGACTCTAAAACTTGTTTGCACCTTTAAGGAATTGGTCCCTCTTGACACTTACATAGTGAGATTTAATATGGCTCTCTATTGATTGTACACTTTGTTAGTTGTTATATACATTAGAGGAAATTTCAACTCAAAATGGGCCATTCAACCCTAGTTCAAATTCCATGTTGTAACATTACCCCGTATACCTCAAAACTGTTATGTGTGAAAAAAGGGGTAAGATTTTTCTTTGAATGTTAATACAAAATGAGTCAATCATGTTAGTGTCAGACTTTACATGGCATTTCAATGTAGCATGTCCAATCAAATTCGATAATGTAAAAATCACATGCACTGTAAAACGATCATTCGACAATTTACATCCATCCTACTGATCTAAAGCCAAAAATGCCATTCACATCCAATCCACTAGGATTTTGCTATTGATTACATAAACAAAACATGCATATTATGCATACAATCTTTACATGGTTATGTATTCCTCCTAATGGTAGAATACTTAGGTACAACATTTAGACTGTCATTTGATAACACGCTCAAATTTATCTTTTAACCACACTATTACATACATTAACTTCGACTAACATATGGATCTCTTATGGAATTTAAGTTCACTATTCGGATAGTGAATCTTAGCCACAAGGTATCCATCATCAAAGGTACTTAGTTATAGGACTACCATCCTCTTAAGTAAAATGTTCCATTTCACGAACTATTCATTGTTTGTTTCTAATTGATGAATCATATGAGATGCACTTTCATTCATATCAATATCATATTTGCACAACATTTAATCCAGTTGATGACAATTTCTTAAATGTAATTTCCTCAAAATATTATTCATACTATAAGCACTTCATCATCATAATGCTTCAAAAAAATGAGCAATTGTGCGGGTAAGAAATCATCATGATGACAATAACATTCCTTATCATTATTTCTAAGGGAATTAGTCAATTGACAAGATTGCAAAAAAAAATGCTAAGTACGTAAACAAATAAGGAAAATGAGACATTTAGACATAAACAAAAGAACACCAATATATGTGGTTCACCCCAAAATCAGGGTTATGTCCACCAAATGGTCACATCATGTGACATTATTTATTAAAAATAGTTACAATACGCAACATTAATGTTGCCATATTTTCTTTCCTTTATCCTTGCGGACTCTCTCACCAAGAGTATCTCTCAAAGTAAACCAGAAAATCAGATAGATCAACTGCGAGTTCCTAATGCAACACAATAATGAGCAAAGTTTTTCTAACTGAGTTTTAAACTCAATACTAGATTCAAGACTGGAGCCTTTGCTTAGTTTTCCTTTTATTTTTATACAATTGAAGGGCTAGGGTTGTTCCCTTGCGTGTTGGTATGCATATTTAATACAATTGAAGGATAAATGTTTCACCCTAGCCTTTATGCCTTAAACCCACCCTACAAATCCAAATTCTACCCATAGTTGTACTATGTATGGTTGTTCTTTAAAAATTATCACTATCGGTACCATGGCGAAAACATTTCCATACCTTCATACTATCCATCTCTATATCTATTTACCATGTTATTGGGATATATCAATGTTAGGATGATTCCATTTAAAAATGATTATCTATACTTATTCACATACTATATTCCTTTATTAGGCTGCATTTATCTAGTCTTTTACTTATACAGCTCCTAGCAAAATGTATAACTATTTACAAGGTTTAAATATATAAGAAAAAATTTATCAAACAGTAATATCCCTATTTCCCTAAATAGGTAGTCATAATAGTTGTTTACATAAATAGTTGTTTACACAATAGTTGTTTACATTACATAATAGTTGTTTAGCTATTTTTCTTACATAATAGCTTTTTACATAATAGCTATTTCCGTAAAGAGGTAGTTTATGTAGTAGTTGTTTACATCTACATAAACAAAATGTCTAACTGTTTACGTTCCATCCTCATACTTGCGTATATAAAATGTAATTCACATAGAAGGGTACCTCCTTAAGATATGACTTATTATGGAAATTACTTTATTGATTTTATACAGAGCTTTATACTTTAGAGGTATATGCAAGGATTTATGGTCTGTCAAATCTAGGGGGAGTTTCCAACTCTTCCAATCCTATGCAGAGTTTTTACACCCATACACACAGGTAGGATGAAATCATTTGATGGGACTAGAATCTCGAGGAAACCACATCTCAAGCACACGTAGGTTGGGGGATGATTTGGCAAAGGGATCAGCTTTGGATCGATAACTGAAAAATGATCAACTTCGTATGTTGAAACTCTAGGCCAATATAACGATCGATTTCCTTAAATTAGGGTAAATGGGAAAATAAGGGGGTGGCTTGGACTTAACCCTACACAGAGCTTTCCATCAAACTTATTATACGGTGTAAACGAACAGACTAGGAATTTCGGCGATGTAGAGGTTACCCTCATCTATATACACGACATGCATAAATATAAAATGTTGGAATAAATCAGTGCAGAGGACACCCACTAATCTATCCAATGAATAGTACTAAAATTCCAGACTCGAAATGCAACACATGCATGATGGGGAGTGTTTACCTCAATATGTGGCACTCTAAATTCGAACTCCTGAACCCAAATGGAATGCCTAATCCGTGACTTTCATGGAAACCAAGAAGTATGGAGTGCATGCCTCAGAAATTTTTCCTGTTGATTTCTGAGGTGGAGGCAAATACTTCTCTTGAGCCATGCTCTACCTCTTCCCTAGTGGTCGTCTCAAAATTGTGTCTCCAACTGTTGAGGTCCCCTCTCCTTATAATGCAGGGATTTTCCCTTCTCCTTAGTAGAGCTCTCCTCCTTCTAAATAAATGTCAAGCTTTTTCCCCATAAGGTGCGCTAAAATTCTGCAATCACGGCATTAATATTTTTTGTATCCCAGTAGATATTTATTTGGAATAAAGGAAAAACTATGGTAGTTGCTATTATGGAGGAGTTAAATTGACTCATACCCTCCTTTCATTGTGCCAAAATATTTCTTTAAGAAACGATCCCTCTTCCCAAAAATCACGATGTGGGATTTTAATGCCCTGAACCGCCCTAATAATAGTCTTTTTTTTCTTTTTTTTGATAACTAGGGTAAGTCTCCTCCTAAAATCTTGTGGAATCCAAGGCATGTTGATTTCAAGAGATGTCATCTAGGGTAAATGTCAAAATGATACCCTAAATCAAGGGTGATTCCCCCTTTCCCAAAACAAAAAAAAACTCAATCGAAAGAATATGCAATCTTTGAAGGAGATAAACCGCACAAGTGTGACCTTTTTGTGTTTCCCTGAATAATCTAGGGATAGGTAGTCACATAAAGGAGTATATAAGAACCTCCCATAACTACCCAAGTCTTATAATGATTTCTTTTCAATCCTCCTAGCATAGAGTGTTGTTTTCCTTTTGGTTGTCAAAGAATTTTGGAGAAAAACCCCCTCCTTTTCACATAATCGGACCGACCTCTTCAAATTTCTTTTATCTAAGCTAGCACTTGCCTCAGCAAATGTAGCTCTATGCTAGTTAGCAGAAATATGGCTGCCTACTTTGTCCTTAGAGGAATTGTTAGCATATTTGTTCATTTCTCTCTCTTTTATCAAGGGTACTATAAATATATATATATTCACATATGTATCTAGGTATATATATCACATTTTAAGTCTATGCTCATAGAAGTAAGTCCCCCCCATTAAAGCATCAATACATCCTTGGAGGATTATTTGGGTAGTTAAGCCTCTAGAAACGTATTGTCTTAATAAATTTTAAGATGACTATACTATTTTCATAACACAAGAGCTAGAGCTTCTTGATATAGGTTCTAGAGGACTTCTTGGCATTTGATTCCCTTAAGGCGTATTAGGTAGAATTATCTTAAATGCCCAAAAGGTGCGTTTTTCAACTTAGGAATTACCTCAACCTAGGATGATGCCTAAGAGTTTAGGTTGTTAAAATGTATAATATTCTTTCGATTCGCAAGGATCCCCTCACCCTTTTTAAGTTTCCCCTTTACTAGATTTAGTTTCCCATTGATTAAGTTGAAATAATCCCTTAAGTTTCCCAATTTTACCCCTTAGGTAAATAATATATTTTCCATGTCTTGTTTCTGGTGGGGCCTTGGCCTTGAGATCCTCACGAGAACAAGTACAATAATCATTCACAATTTACAAAATACTTAAGGTGCGTAAGAGTGATATTACACATGTCATCATGTGTTAGCCAATGAAATTGGTTTCAATTTGAAATACCATATAGGTCTTAAAATAAATTAATATAGATTCGGGGATAGGTATCATAAAAAACTACTTTTTTTGTTCGTATTTTTGACATATCTCCATGTGTTTTTGTAATGTACCTCCTATACCTCAGTGCCATTATGAGTGATGAAGGGGTAAAATTTTTTGTTTTTTTTATGTTACTATGAAATGAGTCAATCCTATTAGTGGTAGATTTTTCTTGGAATTTCAATGAGGCATATTCCATCAAATTCGATAATGTTATAACTTCACGCATTGTGAAACAATCATTCGAAGTTCGATAATCATGTTGTAATATTATACCAAAAATCAACAAAAGGAAAAATACGTGTCATGGCAACCTGCTATATCCAAGGTATCACAATTCACTGTGTTAAGGTTGCTTGTTGCAAATTTTTAATGAGATTTACATAGTCATCTTACTTAATGCATTGCGCCAAACCTTAGTCATGAATTATAACCTTCCAACCATTCTAATTTATCTAACATTTTACAATATTAAATAACTATCTTTCTGTGACAATCCCAAGTCCAAGTAACCAGGTTTTTTCAGAGCTTAAACCTACTTATACCTTGAAAACCTACAAGATACCTTGAATCACATCCCACGGACAATTATAATGACTTTAAGCCAAAATATTGTGATATATCAACAATCTCTCATGTTAACAAGTTTTATTTTTCTTAGACTGTCAAAAGTAGCTTCTAAAATAAACACTTCAGATACATCATTAATAACAAGTGTAGACAATAGCTAAAGAACTGCACCAGACAGCTATGTTTGGCATACCCAAATGTCCAAATACAAATGTAAGAAATGCAATGCCTTGCAAGCATCCTCGCACGCATTAGCAGCTTTAATTATGAACTTTACTTGACAGACTGAAAAAAACACCATTTTGTTAGCGATTGTTGAGAACTTAAAGTCTGACAAATACCCAAATCGAAACATGGAAAAAGTCATTGGATAAATGTGGCTAAATTGACTTCTACAATTACCCTTGGCCTTAATAAGATGCAATGTGAACAAGTACATAGGAGATGCAATCCAACTAAATGATCAGTGGTATATAAATTTAAGTTTGACATCATTTTCTGACAGCTTTCAACAATCTTAAGATAAGCATTCTAAGATGCATCGGGAAGGGAGAAAAGTTCTTAGCCCTTTTGATAGAAATTTACTACATAGAAATCAAACTGAGATGTGATTAATCATTGGAATTTAAAAATAACTCAGTAATAGTCCTTCAGGAAATCGTTGAGGAAACTCCATAAGTTCATAACAGTCCATGGAAAGTGACCCACAGAAACTACCTTAAATTTTTCAAAAATGCCCAACTGGAACATAAGAGGCCTTACCATAATGCATAAAAGAATCATTCTTTAATATATCAACTTCAGCATAAAAAATACCATTTAAAGGAACATCCTACACCAATCAACATCAATATCTAACTGAAAAATACTAAAATCAATGCAAGGTACAAAACATGAGAGAGACAACAGTGTACGTGGTTCGCCCATTCCATGGGTTACGTCCACAAAATTGTCATGTCCTATGACATTTATTTTATTAAAGAAAAATTTACAATCTGCAGCATAATAGATGGCATTTTCCTTTCGGTTCTCCTCAATCACATAACTCAGGAAACCATTTGAGGTCATTAACAGTAGTCATATGCATACACTAAAATATCAATATCTAAGTTCAAATCCAATACTTAGACAAATGCTACTCCCAAAAGTGAGACATGTCACTCTATTATAAATTTTATGTATATATTTATACACCATGTTCCTCATTCTTTCTTAATCAATATGAATCCCAATTAAAAGTAGTAGCTACAATATAGATTCGAAATTAAAATTCCCAGAAATAAAATTGGAATAACAAGGACACCCACAAGGCACAATGCATACGAAACTAAGAGATGTCAAATTGGGTATACAAGGAATGCATGCCATTGATCACCCACACGACCAAACTGGAAAATAAAACAGTTATATGTGCAGGGAAAGGACGTTGCTAATCACCCAAATTACTAATTAGGTATGTTAGAAATAGTCCCAGTAACAACAGGCTGTAATGGAAATATACCCTGTGTATATATATCACGGTAAATGCAGACTGATACTATGAAAAGACCCAGATTACATTACAGAGTCCAAACATCAAGGAAAAACAGACTAAGCTTCACAGGCATATGCCTTCCTATAGTACAGGTCGCCATGGTATTTTATGGAATATGATGCATAAAACAACACACTATTCCCATGGTTCACATAAGAGTCTACTGATCGAGTTTGAAACAAAACTTAAATCGCAATGCTGGAAACCAAAGAAAAACTTAAAAATTTAAGTCGTAAATCAATAGGAAAGATGGTAGGCATGAACTTGGGCCATGATTTGTCACTCATTCAGGTATAGCTATGAACTTATAAAAAGAAATAATAAATCTCTGATGACCATCAAAACTCATACAAGGGAAAAAAATCAGTTCCCGCTCATCTTCTGGATCCGTACGGTGGATTTATTCTACCAACACATACTGAGGAGTATTATTTTGCATAAAAAATATTCATAGAATTATGAAACATGGTCTAACTCTTATTGATTCATAGGTTCAGCTCGATCTATAAAAACACACACCAAGGATATTTTTCTGCTGATATAATATATATATATATATATATATATCAAAGCACAAGAAGGGTGTATGAAGAAAAAGACAAAGCATGCGCTATCATAACGAGCTGAACCCTCCATTCGATGATCTGGGTTCATACTCTAAAGAGGTATAATTCCAAAGAATAAGAAGGGTGTAGAAAAACACAGCACACACTGTCATAACAAGCTGGAACCTTCATTCCATGAGCTGGATTCCTACTCTAAAGAGACATGATTTCCCAGCATAAGAAGGGCGTATGAACAACCCATAGCACATGCTGCCATAACAAGCTGGAGGTCGCTCATATAAAAAAAAATATGCTTACCGAGGCCACGAAATAAAAGGTGGAATGCATACCATTTTTTTTTCTAAGATTGATTTACTAGATCAGATTTCTAGGTGCAGGAACGCATACCAAAGGGTAGTGCAGTCCATGTTCCTCCTTCTGATCAGTTCTCCGTTGCAATCCTATCCCGGCCCGAGAACTCGCTCATAATGAAAAGGTCCCTCCTAATATGTAGATGTCATTCTTCAAAACCCACCGAGCCCCCTTTTTCTCCAAAGCACACGGTTTTTTTTTATCTCCCTTAAGTGCATAGATTAATCCCCCTTAAGAAAGACCAGAGAGTCTCTCTCACCTCCTCTGGCATTGTTATAGCGGATTTCACCACTCTAGGTGAATCACATTGTGTATGGCCTTCTCGTGTCCCGCTTCAGACTCTTTAGACTCCATGGACCATATTTTATCCTTTGATGTTTCCTTGATCATCCCTAAAACTATATGAAAAAAGATATACGCGGATTTTTACCCGATAACCGCGTACATAGGAGGGTTTGACCTCGATAACAGCGTACATCGGGATGTGTGCATAATCCAAATCATTTTGGATTTTTCCTTGACATGGATCCAACTCATTCGACTCCTGTACTTCCATATGCCTTGAGATCGCTTGGATTCGACCCTTCATTATCCCTTGTGAAGCTATATAAGGAACCCCATGGTACATTGAAGGCATCTAGAGAGATTGAGAGTAAAGAAATTATAGTCCATTGTTGCCGGAATTTATACTTGAGTCTGCATCCCTTTGTCCCTTGGAGCACTGTTGTGTTCTTCCCAAGCTTGCCTTTTGCTTGTGAGCTTGCTATCGAGAGATGGAGGATTGAGGTGGTGGAGGCCCAAGTGGGGGATTCAGTTTCTCCGGTTCGCAGATGTGCCGTTATAGGTTGTATCTATCTTGTAATCTCTAATTTATATGAATAGAAATATATTTTCCTGTCCAATGATGTGTATTTGATTGAATATTGTATCCATTGGAATATGTTAAATGCTTTTACATTATTGATGATATATGCTAGAATAGATATAACACCATGATATATAGTATGCTTGTATTGTTTACTTGTTGTTGAGGGAGTATTATATCAATTCAAGCTGAATATTGGAAAGCTCAACGGGGATCTACTTCAACCGTCTGGAATAAGGTATGAGGTCTGATCCTTTAGTGTTAGACATTTTATTTCTATTGCATATTGGGAAAAATGGATTTCTAGAGTCAATGCTGTCTATTGTGGTACCCCAATCCATAGGAATTTCTCTCCGTAACAGAATTGGTGACTCTGCTGGGGATGTTCCTTGTTTTTCTTTGGGGTTTTGGGGCACAATGGGCTTGATATTATTGACTTGCTCTTGGTTTCTCCCTGTTTCTGTGTTTCATTTTATAGTATGCTTTTCCATTGACACTCCCCTTTATTGGTTTGGCCTTGGCCTGCTTTTTACCACTGCCTTCTCTATATATGCGGGTTTTTGGCCAAAATTCACGTACATATGCGGATTTTTGCCCAAAAGTCATGTACATACGCAGCTGTTCTTTATACAGTCGCGTACATCCTCCCCTTTGGTGAGTTTGATGTTGGGGGAAGTTGTTGGGTGAGTTGTGAGTGTGGTTGGGTCTTCCTTGGGTCTGATGTTATCTGTTGGATGCTTCTTTTATGACCAGAGACCGCTTTTTCATTGATTTTTCTTTGAAAGTAGTTTTAGTCATTTTCCCTTTTTGTTTTGCCATTAGTACATTACTCTTTTTGTCTCGATGTCTTGCTGGGATTGTATTTTATACTTGCTGCAGAGACTGAGAGTTTTAGATGACTTTTATTGCATTTTTCATTCTTTTATATTGAAAAATACAGGGTAGTTGCACTCTTAGTTTCATCTTAGATATGGATTTGAGGAGGTACTTGCATTGGATTGCTTGGATGAGAGTTGTGTTTAGGATTTCATATAGGAAGGATTGCATTGACATTGAAGGAATATATATTTATGCATCTCATGTAGTGGCATACCGTATTTTTCATTTGACAAAGATTGCACTTAGCATTATTTGTTATGGTGTGAATATTTATTTCACTGCTGAGTCATAATGTCACTAGTTGCACGGACATTTCCCTTTGAGTAATTACAACCAATTAAAATCAACGCTAATTAAAATGAATTACACTCTTTTCTTTTCTAGGGTGCACCAACAAGCTTAGGTTTTAGGATCTTGGAATAGTTCATTGTAAGTCAATTCTCCAAGATCGCTAAACAACAACATCTAGGTGTCTGTCGAGAGAGTGTGTGAAATGCTTGGTATAACCATCGTTCTCAAGATCCTCCTCTCAAACGGGAGTTAAGCACAAGGCAGTGCGAGTGGTTATTGATTGGGATGACCCCTAGTCATTACTGAGTAGTACCGAAGATATTTCTAGGATTGTATTCGTATCTGGGGGCTCTTTCGAGAGTTTTGGGCTTTGCTACCCTGCCCATATGGTCAATCCCACCTGCAACTGTCCTCCTAAGCATTGATTATATTGAGGTGACCTTAGTTTCCTTACCTAGGTTACCGAGGGGGTACTTGCAGAGGTTATTCTGTGAGTGTCCCGGCCAGGTAGAGGTCGGACAGCACAATCGCTTTATGTGTTGAAGCTGAGGGCCACTATAATTGGTTGCGTACCTCCACTTGTAATGTATGGGAGTTTCGAGCCTCTCCCAGGAGAAACATACCTACTGCATTCATGAGCTCACATATCCTCCCCTTGGTTTGCTTATATTTTGGCTGTAGATTTTCTTACGAGTGTGCTCTTTGTGCGCTAGTTGACCTTTGGGATTGTCGTTACTTGAGTATATTTATGCTATCTTGAGTTTGGGTCCTTTTATTTTTGGGATGCCTGGTATCCTATTACCCATCCTTGGTCCTAGTACGAACCCTGGTGTCATACTTGGGGGCATCATAGCCCCTTACTGTGCTCATAGATTTAAAGTGGTCACATTCTTCCCTCTACTCCATTTGTGGAGGATGTTGATGCCCTTCTTTGGGTCTTTACACCAGTGGTCACCTTCATGGGGGTGGTATTGGATGCGTGAACATTGGGTATAAACTTTACTTTCCTTTTTATGTCCCATCGTTCATCGCATTGTTTCCTTTGGGAGCAGTTGTCATGATCATTCCTCCCTATTCCCTATAGTTTGGATTCTTTATTGACTATTTTGGGTTGTTTTGGACTAATATGGTTGTCATGTAGGGTCCAGTTTTTGTACACTCTCTCTGAGGTTTCGATCCGTTCTTACATTTCATAGGTATTATGTCTGAACTAGCATATAGGTTAGTATTTCACATCCGCTTGCACTTATGCATTGCCTTATGACCATTCCATCTTAGCCTTAGGTATGAACCCATGCCATGGTATCACGGAAACTTCATGCTATTGTTAGAAGTGGTATTATGTGAATGGTAGAGCTTTCCTATACATGGGTGCCTTAGTTATATCCCTTTTGCATTTGGTACCCATGCCATGAGTCCTCTCTTAGGTTCGGGAGTCCGTTGTATAGTACTGCCATGACATTTTGCAAGAGCCTCATACTCCTCTTGATCTTATGCTGGCCTATTTCCCTCCAGACTCCCCCTATGTTAAGTTGTGAATGCATTATCATGAGCTTTGCCTGCCTTATTGAGCTTTATGCCGGCTCCCCTGACATTGTGTTTCAGCGATATAGCCCGATCTTGTCTCATGTATAGCCATGCAGAGCCATTTTTTATATCCTTCGCAGCTTGATTTCCCTTTTTACCGGAAGGGAATTTTCCCCTGAGTGTCGAAATCCTACACATGTATCCTTGCATTGAGCATAGGTATGTTCCATTGCTTGGAACTAGTTTGTTTTCCCTAATGACACTCGTATCCTCCTATTTTGTAACTATAAAGCTAGTTTATTCTTTTTTCAAGATTTTCAAATAACTGAAAAAGTCCAAAAAAAATTAAAAAACCAAAAATCCAGACAGGGAAAGATGTTATCTTTGGCAGCTGTCGAGTCATGTCGCCTTCGAACAGAGCACTGTATATCACATCCATTGGTTGGGTTATAGTTTGACTTTAGGAGCTGTACTCGTTTATCTAAGTTTATCTCCACCAACTGGTTAAGCTTCCAGTCCCTATGGAGCCTCTGTTGATGCCTCCTGTGTCACAGAGATTTCCCAGTTTGTATATCGAGTCTATGGTGCCTTCATTCAGTCACCATACGCCGTTATGCTCTTGTTTAAAGGAAGTTGAAACATGTGTCAGCCATTCCTCAGTTATCTTGACTTTGCATGCCGCTCGTTCTTGGTACAGTTACTGGTTCATGCACCTTATGATCAAGTCCTTCCACATTAGACAACTTTGTTGAGTACCTTGTGTTGGATGATGAGGGATGCCTTAATTCCCTCCTTCCAACGGATTTCATCCCATAGACTTCATATCATTTATTCTGGGATTAGAGTCTAGACTCCTTTTGAGTGCCTTGAGATTTGCAATCATCAGTGGCAGGTTCTCTCGCCGTTGACAGTTTCTTGGGAATACATCAATGTTCCCTGATCGATGGATTCTCTCAAGTGTTCGACCTCAACACATCTATTCACTTGTTAGTTTGCACTCTAGTACCTTGATTCCCATTTTCATTATCGGTGGGTAATCTCGCATCTGTTAACGGTATACATCAATGACTGGTAATCAGACGATGGACTACTATGTTCGACCTCAACACCTCTATTCGCATAGTAAGACATGTAATCGTAGCGGTTTGTATAGAAGACCTTCCAGACTGGTGGCATCTCTTATATTCTACCTCCTTGATCGTGCCGGTGTTCATGAGATTTCAGCTCTCGTAACTTGATACCAGTGTATGTCAGATATTTCCAGCCACTATGGAGATCTTGATCCTTTGTATATTGTATATCTTCATCATGGAGATTTCGATCTATGTATATTGTACGTGGTGATGACCACATATGTGATTTCATGACCATCGTACTCTTATGTATCTGGGACTGCTATATGTACTTGCAGTTATATGCAGAGTTGTATTATTGTACTATGTTGATTGGGTGGCTGGTCTTCCATTTGGGATCCTTCATCACTCCACTTCTGGGATGGACTTATAATGTATTTCGGCCATCGTATGACCCCTCTGACCTCACACATTAGGGGGCATCTGTTATAGTGGATTTCACCACTCTAGGTGAATCACACTTTGTATGGCATTCCCATGTCCCGCTGCAGACTCTTTAGACCTCATTGACCATCTTTTATCCTTTGATGTTTCCTTGATCATCCCTAAAACTATATGAAAAATGATATACACGGCGTTTTACCCAATAACCGCGTACATACGCGGGTTTGACCTCGATAACCACATACATTGGGATGTGTGCATAATCTAAATCCTTTTGGAGTTTTCCTTGACATGGATCTGACTCATCCGACTCCTAGCCTTCCATATGCCTTGAGATCGCTCGGATTCAACCCTTCATTATCCCTTGTGAAGCTATATAAGGAACCCCTTGGTACATTGAAGGCATATAGAGAGATTGAGAGTAAAGAAACTATAGTCCATTGTTTCCAAAATTTATACTTGAGTCTGCATCCCTTTGTCCCTTGGAGCACTGTTGTGTTGTTCCCAAGCTTGCCTTTTGCTTGTGAGCTTGCTATCGAGAGATGGAGGATTGAGGTGGTGGAGGCCCAAGTGGGGGATTCAGTTTCTCCGGTTCGCAGACATGCCGTCAAAGGTTGTATCTATCTTGTAATCTCTGATTTATATGAATAGAAATATATTTTCC
>LPNX010547444.1:80153-108694 GCA_001517045.1 Pseudotsuga menziesii | reverse complement strand
TAGTGTATATTTCAAAATCCTCCATCCCGCGGATGAAAATGAAACCAGGAAACACCTGGAGTATCATGGCTCCCAAAAAAGAGCAAGTTTTTTCCCTTTTTGGGTAGTCGCCCTCCTTTGGATAAATTTCTTTTCCCTTTAATCATACCAAAAACCCCCATTAATAATTCCCGAGAAATTGAAGAAAAGGTTGCACTCAAAAAATTCTAAAATGATGTTCTCTAGAGCTTGTAACTATATATATATAACATCCTATAATAAGGAGTATATGTTCCTTGTCGATTCAGAAAATGGTATTTCACCATTTATTATTATCATTTGAGGTACACTATCTAGATGTAAGGATAGCTTCCCCTTTTTCTATTTAAGGTGACTACGACAGATTTTCCCTCAAAAATAAATACCTTGGGTTGTTTTCTCTTTGTTCTTTGGACTTAAACTTATGACCACTTGACCTTGTTACGTCGAAGCTAAAGTGATTTTAATTCTCCTCCATTCTGGATAGAGTTAAATAACTATGCTTTAGTATCTTAGCTGGGGCTAATTTTTGTCCAACTATGAATCCCTATAGGGCGAGCCTTATCTCGCACTCTCATAATAAGGATGATCTGTAAAAGATGGCCCCTGACCCGTCGCATTTTACCCTTAGTGGGTTTAGTTTTTTTTTTTTTTTTTTTTTTTTTTTTTTTTTTTAACTTATGTCAAAGTCTAAAAAGTATCCTAAGTCTATAACTTAGGAAATTTAATTGCCTAATTTTTAGAGTCATTTCTGATGGGGCCTTGGCCTTGAGCTCCTCACCAGAAATCAAGTACAATAACTTTACAAATTTTTAGGGGTGTGCAAAGAGGGATATTACATCCTCTCCCCCTTAAAAATAACACCGTCCTTAGTGTTATTTTTTTTTTCTTTTTGACAAAATTTTCATTCCTCTCTCAAGTCATATTTTCTTGCTTCATCTTTTCCTGATCTCCTTCAATGTTTCTGATCTTTGTAGGTTGTAATTGGTTCAAAGCCTGAAGTTCTTGGAGCAAAACCAGGTAAGTCAAACGAGTCAAAATTCCAACATAAACATTAGGTCCCTTTGCAGCATCATATTTGCAAATAATAGAATCATCTTCTAGTCTTTAATTGTATTATTATCATAATACATAATTATTTCTCAAAAATGTGAGTGATTCATAAGTAATCCACTTGAATACTTAACTAGTTGTTCACGTAAGGTAAACCTTTCTTTCTCATTTACACATTAAGACATGTAATTCGTCTAATGAATTGGAAGATTTGTTAACACATATTTCCTTTTCGTTATGTTTTACGAACTCTTCCTTGAGTTCTTTTTCATGTTTGTGTGGTCTTACAACAATGTTTTTCTGAGGTTACTCTCCCTTTTAACCACTAGTCAAAAGTTTTCTCCTCAGTGACATCAAACAACGTCCTGTCTTCTAGATGTCCAGTTTTGCCTAGGTCTTTTGCCACACTATATGCCTAACACCAATGCGCTCACTCGACAATCGCTTTCCTAACACCATTGTGCTCTTACAGCATATATTCCTAACACCATTGTGCTCTTACAGCATATATGCCTAACACCTATGTGCTCCCGTGGCAATCACTTGCCTAACACCATGGTGCTCCCGCAGCATGTATTTTCCTTATTCTTTTTTTTTAATGTTAATTATAACCTTTGACTATTTGCAACACACATTCTTTAGTGCTTAACGTGACTTCATTGTCGTTGTCCCAATTTGTGAAAATCGGCTTCATGGTTAATATAATTAACATGTATTGACAATAATTTTCATCCATTTAATCAACAATTCCTAAGTTGTAGTGGTTGTACCCTTACCATCATTCATGGTTCATACAATCTTATAGTAAATCATCACTTAACTTTTAGTATTTGAGATCACTTATTTACAAGTGGATTCTAAAATCCATTTCTTATGTTGATCGCGACAATAGTCAAAATCATAGTAAAGCCCTGTAATGTCACTACATAACATCATAAATCCACAGTTAACCCTTCGTTCATAAAAAAATCGACATCGAATAATTAAATTAAGGTAAAAGTAAAGCATCACTCATTATTTAGTGCTTTCAATCTACTTCTTAAGGCCGTGAATATCTTTACTAATCGACAACTTCGATTGATAGTGTTCCTTGCATAATCCTGCAATGTTAGCATATAAAATTATACAACATTCATGAACTTATCAAAATATAGAGATATCTTTAGATATCCTTACTCATCTATATTTGGATAATCTCGAGTGAAAGGACATTTCAACTTTACACAATATTTATTAGTGGCAAGCTAGGGACATAGAAATTCCAATTACTATATAGTGTCTTTGGAGGCAACAATATACTTCTAAATGGAGCCATTGTACTTTTACAAAACATAGCAGAGGAAGCTGCAAGTACATATGAGTTAAAACTATTATAAGAAGACAAAAATGAATAGTGTTCATTAAGGGTAACCACAGGTTCCAGCACATTATTTCCTGAATTCCATCTATTATTTCCACAGGAACTTTCAGCGTTGGTTCAACACAATTTATCCAATGTGGTGGGATGTATCATGATTCATTATATTAGATACGAATCATCCCTAAAGTGGTAGTCACCTAAACATAAATCATAACTATTCATTGATATGAATGATTTTTTTCATGGCGCTCATGTGAACATAACAAGCTACCATGAAGTACCATTTTCACGAGAGCTAAGAAAACAAGATGGTGCACCTCCAAACCTAACAATTTGGTCATGCACACTTACTATAGAGATGAGACGAAACATCAGAACTAATAAATCATCATAATGTGAATGAATGGAAACTAGGCATTCTGAACTCCATTTTGCCTCAATTTGACACAGCAATAGAATGCTTGAAAAACACAAAATATGAAAACTAGGACAAACAATTTTTTTTTTGTGTGTGTGTTCTCTACGGACAAGAAAATATTTGCAGTCTACTATCATAAAAATCAAACTACCCATGACAAGTGCTATACATTTACCCATAACAACCATGAACAATGATAATTGGTTTCCTTACAAGCATTGCTTTCGAACCTAAAGGATATACATTGATCCTCATAGTCCGTGTACTCTCCTAGTTGCATATACATAAGAGCAAAAGTATGCCAAGAATCAAAACTTGATTCCAAACAAAGAAACCTTACTTGCAATTTGAGCACCATAGGAAAACCCCAAGACACTCAATCCCATAGACTGAAATACACCTCGTGGATGTATGCACTGTACACATAAAAAGTGATTTAAGAAATCCCAACATCTGAGCTTTCCACCATAAAAAATTGGGAATTAGCCACTGTCAACTTCATTGAAACATGGGTAGTATAAAGTGTGGGAGGATGTGATTGTGCAGGTAACAGATTTTCACAAAATCATGAATGTGTCGGTATCATTCAAGTCAGAATCTAAACATAAACTTCCATGAGCCTTGTATCATTATCTTTTGACTCACAATTTACCCTATAAGTCTTCCACAATAAGCTTAAGCACTACAAGGAGTTGTATATTTGATAATTTTGTAATTTTCTGAAATGAAGTATGCACATTGAGATTATAAAAGGAACCAGTTTTTATACCATGAATAATTCATAAGCTCTAAATTTCACAGGCACAACAAAATTCAATTGGGAAGACTATAACTGTATATTGTTTTGCCACTCCATTGAGTTCAATATATCCTTTTTATTCTCAACTTCCTTATGAGGTAGTCATGTATTAACACCACTCACTGTACACTGTCAACATTAAACCATACCTAGGAAAGTATTCATTTATGCAAGTTTAAACAAAAATTTACTGGCCAATCTTTGCCAATAACCTGTGGATTATAACAAAGAAGCTACCATACATGTCAATATGGGCCATCAAGTCGTGAGTAACATACCTTCCTGCGATATTTCTTTCTATATCCTTTTAGTTACCTCCTTCAATCTTTGAGGGCCTGCTCGGACAACTTAGTTCCCGCATCCGTAATTGCCATGCATCCATAAAAAAACATTTTATTAATTACTATTCATGCTTTCTAACTTCATGCTGAGCCCAAATAGGCCCAAGTGCTGTCACTTCTGCTCTGATACCACCTATAATGTACCTCCTATACCTCAGTGCCATTATGAGTGATGAATGGATAACATTTTTTGTTTTTTTTATGTTACTACGAAATGAGTCAATCCTATTAGTGGCATATTTTTCTTGGAATTTCAATGAGGCATATCCCCTCAAATTCGATAATGTTATAACTTCACGCATTGTAAAACAATCATTCGAAGTTCGATAATCATGTTTTAATATTATACCAAAAATCAACAAAAGGAAAAATACCTGTCACGACAACCTACAACCAACTATATCCAAGGTATCTCAATTCATTGTGTTAAGGTTGCTTGTTGCAAATTTTTAATGAGATTTACATAGTCGTCTTACTTAATGCATTGCGTCAAACCTTAGTCATGAATTATAACCTTCCAACCATTCTAATTTATCTAACATTTTACAATATTAAATAACTATCTTCCTGTGACAATCCCAATTCCAAGTAACCAGGTTTTTTCAGAGCTTAAACCTACTTGTACCTTCAAAACCTACAATATACCTTGAATCACATCCCATGGATAGTTATAATGACTTTAACCCAAAATATTGTGGTATATCAACAATCTCTCATGTTAACAAGTTTTGTTTTGCTTAGACTGTCAAAAGTAGCTTCTAAAATAAACACTTCAGATACATCATTAATAAGAAGTGTAGACAACAGCTAAAGAACCACACCAGACAGCTATGTTTGGCATACCCAAATGTCCAAATACAAATGTAAGAAGTGCAATGCCTTGCAAGCATCGTGGCTCGCATTAGCAGCTTTAATTATGAACATTACTTGACAGACTGAACAAAACACCATTTTGTTAGAAATTGTTGAGAACTTAAAGTCTGACAAATACCCAAATCGAAACATGGAAAAAGTCATTGGATAAATGTGGCTAACTTGACTTCTACAATTACCCTTTTCCTTAATAAGATGCAATGTGAACAAGTACATGATCAGTGGTATATAAATTTAAGATTGACATCATTTTCTGACAACTTTCAACAATCTTAAGATAAGCATTCTAAGATGCATCGGGAAGGGAGAAAAGTTCTTAGCCCTTTTCACAGAAATTTACTGGATAGAAATCAAACTGAGATGCGATTAATCATTGGAATGTAAAAATAACTCAGTAATAGTCCTTCAGGAAATCGTTGAGGAAACCCCATAAGTTCATAACAGTCCATGGAAAGTGACCCATAGAAACTACCTTAAATTTTTCAAAAATGCCCAATTGGAACACAAGAGGCCTTACCACAATGCATACAAGAATCATTCTTTAATATATCGACTTCAGCATAAAAAATACCATTTAAAGGAACATCCTGCACCAATCAACATCAATACGCAACTGAAAAATACTAAAATCAATGCAAGGTACAAAACATGAGAGAGACAATAGTGTACGTGGTTTGCCCATTCCATGGGTTACATCCACAAAAATTGTCACGTCTCGTGACATTTATTTTATTAAAGAAAAATTTATAATCTGCAGCATAATAGCTGCCATTTTCCTTTCAGTTCTCCTTAACCACATAACTCATGCAACCATTTGAGGTCATTAACACTAGTCATATGCATACACTAAAATATCAATATCTAAGTTCAAATCCAATACTTAGACAAATGATACTCCCAAAAGTGAGATGTCACTCTGTTATAAATTTTATGTATATATTTATACACCATGTTCCTCATTCATTCTTAATCAATATGAATCCTAATTAAAAGTAATAGCTACAATATAGATTTGAACTTAAAATTCCCAGAAATAAAATTGGAATAACATGGACACCCACAAGGCACAATGCATACAAAACTAAGAGATGCCAAATTGGGTATACAAGGAATGCACGCCATTGATCACCCACACGACCAAACTGGAAAATAAAACAGTTATATGTGCAGGGAAAGGACATTGTTAATCACCCAAATTACTAATTGGGTATGTTAGAAATAGTCCCGGTAACAACAGGATGTAATGCAAATATACCCTCTGTATATATATCACGGTAAATGCAGACTAATACTATGAAAAGACCCAGATTACATTACAGAGTCCAAACATCGAGGAAAAATAGACTGAGATTCACAGGCATATGCCTTCCTATAGTACAAGTCGCCATGGTATTTTATGGAATCCGATGCATAAAACAGCACACTATTCCCATGGTTCACATAAGAGTCTACTGATCGAGTTCGAAACAAAACTTAGATCGCAATGCTGGAAACCAAAGAAAAACTTAAAAATGTAAGTCGTAAATCAATAGGAAAGATGGCAGGCATGAACTTGGGCCATGATTTCTCAATCATTCAGGTATAGCTATGAACTTATAAAAAGAAATAATAAATATTTGATGACCATCAAAACTCATACAAGGGAAAAAAATTAGTTTCGGCTCGTCTTTTGGATCCGTACGGTGGATCTATTCTACCAACACATACTAAGGAGTATTATTTTGCATAAAAAAGATTCATAAAATTATAAAACATGGTCTAACTCTTATTGATTCATAGGTTCAGCTCGATCTATAAAAACACACACCAAGGATATTTTTCTGCTGATATAATATATATATATATATATATATATCAAAGCACAAGAAGGGTGTATGAAGAAAAAGACAAAGCATGCGCTATCATAACGAGCTGAACCCTCCATTCGATGATCTGGGTTTGTACTCTAAAGAGGTATAATTCCAAAGCATAAGAAGGTTGTAGAAAAACACAGCACACACTGTCATAACAAGCTGGAACCTTCATTTCATAAGCTGGATTCATACTCTAAAGAGACATGATTGCCCAGCATAAGAAGGGCATATGAACAAACCATAGCACACGCTGCCATAACAAGTTGGAGGCCGCTCATATCAAAAAAAAAAATATGCTTATCGAGGCCTCGAAATAAAAGGTGGAATGCATACCAGTTTTTTTTCTAAGATCAATTTACTGGATCAGCTTTTTAGGTGCAGGAACGCATACCAAAGGGTAGCGAAGTCCATGTTCCTCCTTCTGATGCTCCCTCCCGCGAATGAAAATGAAACCAGGAAACACCTGGAGTATCGTGGCTCCCAAAAAGAGCAATTTTTTTCCCTTTTTGGGTAGTCGCCCTCCTTTGGATAAATTTCTTTTCCCTTTCATCATACCAAAAACCCCCCATTACTAATTCCCGAGAATTTAAAGAAAAATTTGCACTCAAAAACTTCTAAAATGATGTTCTCTAGAGCTTGTAACTATATTTATATAACATCCTATAATAAGGGGTATATGTTCCTTGTCGGTTCAGAAAATGGTATTTCACCATTTATTATTATCATTTGAGGTACACTATCTAGATGTAAGGATAGCTTCCCTTTTTTCTATTTAAGGTGACTACGACAGATTTTCCCTCAAAAATAAATACCTTGGGTTGTTTTCTCTTTGTTCTTCGGACTTAAACTTATGACCACTTGACCTTGTTACGTCGAAGCTAAAGTGATTTTAATTCTCCTTCATTCTCGATAGAGTTAAATAGCTATGCTTTAGTATCTTAGCTGGGGCTAATTTTTGTCCAACTAGGAATCCCTATAGGGCGAGTCTTATCTCGCACTCTCATAATAAGGATGATGTGTAAAAGATGGCTCCCCGACCCGTCGCATTTTACCCTTAGTGGGTTTAGTTTTTTTTTATTTTTCTTTTTTAACTTGCGTCAAAGTCTAAAAAGTATCCTAAGTCTATAACTTAGGAAATTTAATTGCCTAATTTTCAGAGTCATTTCTGATGGGGCCTTGGCCTTGAGCTCCTCACCAGAAATCAAGTACAATAACTTTACAGAATTTTAGGGGTGTGCAAAGAGGGACATTACACTTTTTACTCAAATTCCGATTGGGAGAGCTCCATGCATCCACATTTTTTTAGGTATTTCTTGTTTTTGTGTAGCGGGGTCCATCATAAGTATATATAGTGGGTACTCATTGGACGCAAAATTTAATTCTGCATCAAAGGAGCTCTCCCAAAAATTTTAGTAAAAACACAAGTAGATATGTCAAAAATACGAAAAAAGAAAAGTAGTTTTTTCTTTTCTTGCTCAAAAATTAATAATTATTATTTTATTATTTTTCTTAGGAAGCCCATTTTGAATTGAAATTTCTTCTAATGGAAACTTTGCAACTCTTTTTATTCATTATAAATTTTATGTTAATAAACCATATTTTATAGTTACAAGGAAAATTGCCTTACATTGCTTCCATGAACTAATAATTGACAATGTATTGTGAGGAAACCAAGTATTAATTAAGCCTATAACTAGTGAAATTATATAATTGGAATTCTAAACATCTCTCCAATGAAATATTAAGTGGAAATGCAAAGAATTGAAATGGCCATATATAATGAAAATTAAGAAATCAAGTTAGAAGTAACATTAGCCAAACATAACTTGTTTAGAGTAGCCATTTTTTCTTACTTTCTTGGTGACTATTTGTTTGACAAATTTAAGTTGTATTTCACTTTATATACACATAAATAGAACTTATAAAAGGAAAAAAACAATATATTAGAATATATTAGGAACAACATGATCCAAAAGCAATTTTATCTTATCAACATGAGCCCCATCACGATTCACTAATCCAAAAGCAATTTTATCTTATCAACATGAGCCCCATCACGATTCACTAGTCGAATTGCATACCATTATTGATATCGAGGTTTACTTAGAGAAAATGTTTATAAGTAATATATCATTAGAATTCAGAGGACGTTGGGTAGTCATATTCTTTATACATTGGCTACCTAACTACTTGAAGATACCCATTAGAGTTTGGGAAACCTATTAAGCTCGAAGTTATCTACATTTTAATTCATATTTTGGAAGAAAAACTTATGGCATATTGTTCCATGATGATAATCCCATAAATGGTCATTTTGAACCACTTCCTTTTAATATGCCTATTTTTATTCCTATTACCTTTGTGTAAACAAATGGAAATTTGTGTGAAAATAGAGGAGCAAGGATTATACAAGTGAACATAGTACCAAGGAAGATTGATAGTAGTTGAATATACGTTGGAGAAGGAAAGTGAGTCCACTATTTAGTTGAGATTCCAAAATAGGGTTTAGTTTATCCTATTTCCTTCATAACTTCAAAAGTACTATTTCTTATCAAAGCAGAAGAGGAAATCAACAATTCAATACATGATGTGTTCCTAACAAAGGTAACATTATTTTAAGTGAGGTTTTTTTGTTTTAATGGAAGAAAAAACCTATTTATACTCTTTAGAATAGCCCACCACAATGCAAGCATGTCTCTTTACATCAAATGTTTTATATGGTAGTCTAGTATATGCGTCCATGTAAGACACTAACATGTTGTACGGTGATTGATTGAAGGTTTTATTCCATTGCATTTCTTAATAGGAGTCATGTTAAGGAATTAGTATTCAAAATAAGGTCCAACAATTAACTTGAACATTCAGCCTATAATTTAGTCAACAATACTTTTGTATAATGCAAACAATGTTCCATCTTAACCAATGTTTAATTTTCCCTTTTTATGGTAAATTTTCTTGAGGTTTGTGAGGTGCATATCTCTACCAAGGGATTCTATTCTATGAAAACTATTTTTTTCAAACTAGGCTCACATACTCATCGCCATTTTTTGATCTCAAACATTCCGCATGTCAAGTACATTGGTTTTCACTTAATTCCATAGATATGATAGTTGTTATTAAATTAATATACTTAAATGTACCTATAAAATTCATCAACTAAAATTAAAATATACTTCACACTTGCTAGTGATGGTTTGTTCACATAGAAAAAGTCACTACAAATAAGTTCTAGTTGATTCTAAGATCTACATGCCACCTTTCCTTGATCTCAAATGGACCTAGGTGATGTTTTTAAAGAACAAACAATTCACATACTCCATAACGGGGATGATATTTGCTATTGTAGAAACCATGTCATGTTTCACCATCAATTTCAAGCTTCGAAAAACATAGTGTCCAAGCAGATATAGTTGTTATCGTTGGTCTAATATATGAGTGTAACCAATATTATACTTCTCTTGGGAACAACATGGAACTTGTACGGTACGTCTTTGGGATCAAGTAAGACTTCAAAAAAAAATTCCTTATTTTTCACATCCTTCATAGCTAACAAATTTATTGAAAATTCATCCTTCTTATAGTCTAGGTAAGTTGTGGTATTGACAACAAGTTAGCAGTCACGTTTGGTAGGTGATGAAAATTGGTGATCACAACAATTTTACTGTCAAAACTACCAAAACCAAGAATATTAAGTGCACAATCATGTGCTACAAAATTCTTATTTTCTACACCTAAATTTAAGAAGAAAAAGGTAAAAGCATATTTATCCATAGGGTGGGGTACAACTAGAATCAACTATCCACTCACTCTAAGTAGTGTGGGCATGTAGGGAATCCAACCATATAAAAATATATATAATGTATAACATATCTTTTGGAAATCAATGTTGGAGATTGTTCTATCATGTGTGTCATGTATGCTTCAAGTTTCTTGACCTTATTTTTCTATTCTCTCATGTTATTCCAACAAGACTTCTCTATGTTTCCTAATTTCCCACTATAATTAAATGTCCTTTTATTTTTACCCTTCTTATCTTTGTCATCATGCTTTTTCTTCTTAGTCAATTTCATGCACTACCATATATTATCAAGTTACCCTATCTACCACTTTCTCTATAATTCAGTTATCGTTTTCCCTTCAATAGGTAGGCATGTTTCATGATGCTTAATTTACCTTCATCAAGAAAGTTCTCTTATGGCATAATAAATGTAAAACATAGAAGGAATAAAATTAATAGTCCTTAACATCTCCTTTATGGGATGCCTCACTAGGACATAATATGAAGCATAATACATCATACAAAATCTCCATACTCATGAGGATGAGTTTAACGAAATATCAATCTTTATTCCAAAAGTCCTTCACACATTCATCCAATTTCAACTACAATTCCTTGGCATGATCCAAGTAATGCTTAGTTTTTCTTAAAAAGAGAGGATACACATAAAATAACTCTTTCTTTTTCTAGGAATTAAAAAACATAAATTAGATGGTTTAGAATATCTAATATTTTTACCTACTATGGTTTTTATGAGGTTGTATCCAAGAAATATATGAAATAAGTAGTCTCAAACTTTACAACATAAATTTTAATTTTAAAGAATGTTATGAGTAGAGTGATTGATTATTTGAACTTATTCATATTAATTTTTATTGAACTAATAAACATACTAAAGAATAAATTCTTGTTCACTTCGGATAATGACACTCATACACAATAAAATTTTAATGGATGATTGATTTTTGTGATCAAGGTTTGAAATCTAGCATATACAATGAATAAGTTATTGTTGATTGTGGTAAACATTAATTACAACTAATGTATAAGCTTAAATAAATAAATAACACATAATGGTGGAATAAGTTTCGAATACATTAAATAAATAATCCATTATAGCTAGATTAAATAGAGCAAATAATTCAATAAACTATAATATAATCAACTATAATATTTGATGTGATATACTATAAGTACAAAATGTTATAGGTCATTATTCCAATCACTTGTCACTTTTATTTCAATAGCTGCATGACTTTGAGAATAGAAAAAAAAAGTAAAGTACAAAGTTAATTAAAAGTTCCACTAAAACCAAAAGAAATATATATATTAATTATTTATTAAACATTAAATTTCAGTATAAAATGTTTAGAAAAAAAATATATTCATTTAAAATATAATCAATTTATAAATTGTTAGAAAACAATTTACTATTACATAAAATTTGCATTAGAATTTGGCACACCATAATTGTTCCCCAATCACTTACTCAAATACATATATTTTTAATTAATATGTCATGACTCTAAAAATTTCATAAACTATAAACAATAAATTAATAAAGTCATTGATTAATGCTAATAAAAATAATTTTATATAATAAAATTGATTTTGATGTACTGAATGTAATAAACTTTAAATATCAATATTAATATTTAAAAATCCAATATTAATAAAATGTCAATATTTAAAAATCTCATTAAGAAATTATTAGTTTACATTATTACAAAAATTTTCTGTACTTTTTTATAAACAATACCATGTCATCTCCTAAACCATTATCATTAGCTTTACCTACTCTAATTTATTAGAATTAACCATGGGAATAATGAAAGACTCTTATAGGGTGCAGTATTGTCAAAATAAGAAATGATAGCCATTGCACTGCCGATTTTGACATTCTAGCTGAAATTCTGAAAGCTCCTGTACGAGATCTGGTCCAGTATTGTCAAGATAACAAATGATAGCCATTTCACCGCCGATTTTGAGATTCTGGCGGAAATTCTGAAAGCTCCTGTACTAGATCTGGTCCACTATTGTCAAAATAACAAATGATAGCCACCGCAGATTTTGAGATTCTGGCATAAATTCTGAAACCTCCTCTACGAGATCTGGATGATAACGAAATAGTTCTTTTATCTGCAAATATTCAAATAGAATTAAACTATATGAATAGCGTATCTTATGACAATTACAAATAATATCAACATTTAATATTTGTAATGCATTTTGGGGAAACAATAGATAATACCTCTCCATATGCTTCATCGAGAGACCTGTTCCCTCTCCTAAACATGCTTAGTATATCCGAAAACATCTCGTACTCTAATCCGCCATTTTTGAAGCGAGTCTGGAAATGATAAATTACATGTCAAGTGAAAAAATTTGATAGGTTTGAATGTTCGAACTATTAATGCACTTCCCAAGTCCGGATCATTATTTTAAGAGCACATTTGATGTTTGTAAACAGAACATAGCTTTCAAATCTTAAAACCATTTATATGTCATCTGCATTACCTTGATCTTGTGAAGATAGTTCAAGCTTTTGTCAAACTCTACTCGGCAATTCCTTGTTGGGTTTTCTTTGTATGGAAAAATAATTTCATAACCTTTCGGCAAAAAGTTATTCAAACCGGAAATGAGAAAATCATGTCCTTTAAATAAACATTTGGTTCGGAGTATAACATCAAGTGTATCAAGCCTGCGGAAACAATAGTCCCAATATGAGAGTTAATTGAGAGAAAAAAAACGGAAAGTATACTGATCATAATAATAGTCTTTATAAAAAGAGGTACAGACCTATGGGCCTGGAACGCTTTGATGACCGCAAGAAACTGGTCATATTTTTCTGGAGTATCCTTGAATTCCTCTTTGACTACCTTGAGATATGCCAAAGCATCACCCGTTGTTGGCCTCTCTGATGCCTCGGATTCTTGATGCATTCTGGAGCTATATTAGGTCATGCACCAATGATACTTGAAATGGTCAGCATCTAGCAGGTTACCCATCCATGCAGGCAGTCCTTTTTAGAAGATGCAAACCAATGCACTAAGAAGCACCAATTAAGACTAACATGCCTCAAAAGATACTTATATGAAGACTAATCTACATCAACTCTAAATTCTATATCAACAAATTGCAGAGAACTTGTTGCTCGTTAAAGCAAGAACTCAAAAATCTTGAAGAAGTCATGTTTAACAGCAAAGATACCATATGGAACGGCTAACCTAATTGTTCTTGAAAACCATTTCGGAAAGAAATAGTTATGAAGGCAATAGATCTCTAAAGAATCAATAAATGGTTCTGATACCATAAAGGAAACCATTGTGGCATTCCACTGTGATTTTGATAATCCAATTCCAATTCCAATGTAAACAAGAATTCAAGAAACTAATATCGGTCGCAGACATTCAAAATTCAGAAGCAGCATTCTGCCTTGAAATGTTTATGGTAAATCGCGTAACATTAAAACAAATGCAACTAATAGTAAAAAAATACATCCCTTTCATGGGCCCAATTGTTTTTATGAAATGTTCTTCTGGCCTATTTCACTTCATATATTCTACAGTACTCACAACATTAAATATGCAGCAGGCTACTGTGTTGTTATTGGAGCAATCCGGCATCGGCATTAGGGAACAAACAAAATGAATTTCTTGCTGTTTTGATTAAGATGGAAAAGCAGTAAAAACTATGCAGCCACCCTTATCGCTGAAATGGGCAAGGTTATAGAAAATCAGATTCATCGAATCACATGGTTTTAGCATTCTGTCGCAGCTAAAATTCTCACTAAAATGCTTTCGTCATTGCAATGTAAAGAAAACACTCGTCACTAAAATGTAAAGAAAACAGAAAGTTGGTGGTTCAAATGGATTTATCGTCACTCAGATTTAAAGAAAACACAGAATCGGTCTTTTAATGAAATTCCGTTGAGACGAAAATGGCGATTGCAAGAAAATGCACTGAGGAGATAGATTAACTTACGCTTCTCCTGTCTGTTCTCCGTGCTCCATTGATGAGATATAGAGTCGCTGGTGAAATAAATAAATAAAAAGAACAAACACACCAAAATCAGATTTAGGTCTACAGACGCTCAGATGCGTTGGACTTCAGTCAATGGTGTTTATAATAATAAAAAATACTCATCCGATCAACCTTCAACTGATTATATAGAAATATAAAAAATTTATGTCATTATCATTACATTTATTACATTGTTATGTCATTATCATTACATTTATTATTTCATAATCAATTATATTCTGAATTTGTTCTTTTTGCTAGTGCTAGAAGGAAAGTTAGGGACCACCATATTTGATTCTAACACAAATAAAAGTGTAGTGCCTAAAACAATATCAAAATACCAACCTTAAGGAAGGTTATTGAGGCCATGGATAAACTTCAACATGACCATGGAAACACCCGTACGAATAATGAGAATGGTTTGCAAAACACATATCGCTCAACCCTGTGAATGCATAGCCATATTAATTACTCGAATAGTAGTTATTCATAATTTTTTTTTCAAAGAAAAAAATAGTAAATATTTTATTCACATTTAACAGATGGCCCTCAAGGTTCATTATACAAAACCAACTAAGAAGTTGTCATTACAATCACTTACTTGCCTCAAGAAGAGCACAAAAACCATTATCTAAATATCAAAAAGTTTAACAAATACTTATCAGCATAAAAAAATTCAAAAATGAACACCCATGCACCAAAAATAAAGTCTGATCATAGCAGACTTTTTTTATCATTCCTGATACCTCAGGTCAGATAAACTGTGACTGGAATGGTGAACACAAGCAAAAGCAAACCAAAGCATAACTAGCTGGCTAAAAAAGCCTATGAAAGTATGAAGAAATCAAAGCTAGTCAAATAATCAGCAGCTAAAAATTGGCCAATCAGAGGTCATCCAAAGAACAAAATTCATATCCATTTCAGCTCCAAAACAAAGAGACCATCAAAGAGACCATCAGCCCGCATGTCATGCTCTTAGAATGTTTGCTTGATATCACCAGAATGAAGCATATAAATTTCAGCGACAGCATCATTTATCAAGGGTGCCGCAGTTCATGAAGTTTTGAAATGCCCAAGCATAAAATTCTCCAAAAAATATCCAGGAAAGAATTCATAAGAATCTAACAGAAACACTAAATGCATGAATCCCACATCATAAAAAGAGTCAAGTAAACTGCAGATTAGACATCTCACAGAACTTAGAAGACCTGAAAATTTTCCACAATTTCTGCCCCTCTCTGTTCACATGTAACCCAAGATCTTTCAAGAATGCTGCCACCTACTTTAGCCAATGAATCTGCTTTGAAATTTCGTTCCCTATAAATGTGTTCGAGAGACACATAATCAAAACTGTCAACTAAACAGTGAACATCTTGAAGAATCATGGCTAGTTCAAGATTTAATAATCGATACTTACCCGAAGCCAATTGATAACTAACTGGTAATCCCCAAAAACTTGAATTTTATCCAAATTATGCTTCCGGGTGAGCCTAAGGAGAAGCTTAAGTGCACATAATTCTGCATAATTATTAGTACCCAAGCCTAAAACTCCTTTGAAAGAAACATAATGACTATCAGATATGAACAAAATACCTCCATCCCCACAAATCATTGGGTCCCGAGCTGCAGATCCATCAAAGTAACCCCAGGCATAAGTTTTATCAATTTCTTCCACAAAAATTGATCTAATAGAGACCATAGATGAGGACTGTGGTAAATTCTTCAACAAACCCAAGCTATAGCTTGATACTTGTGGAGGAGTTGTGACAAGATTCTCAAAACAGGATCGATTTCTTTCTTTCCATATAAACCAATGAACAATGATAGGTAGGGATTTTATAAGTGCCACATCTGGTAGAAAATACCAGTTTTTAAAACAAGCAGATAGAGAATCACCATACCATAAATTATTAATTTTCAAATGATCCTGAATAATTGACCAAACAGATTGAGTAAAAGGACATTCTATTGCAATATGGAAATTCAATTCACAACTCTGTTTGCATAAAAAGCATCTTCCAAGACCTTCTCTACCCCTCAAGCAAAGAACATCCCAAGTCAATGCTTTACCAGAAAGAAGAAACCAACTAAAGACTTTAGTTTTTAGGGGACACTTCATCTTCCATAAGACCTTCCACCACTAGACCGATTCCACTTCTCTATTAATAAGCTAAGCATAACCCTCTTTAGGAGAATACTTGCCTGTTTTTGATAAATTCCATATAAGACAATCATCCGCAGCAGAAAGTCTAACATGGCTAGACCTGAGAATGGAAATATATCCATTCCAAGCAGCAATCTCATGAGGGTCAATAAATCCAATGGATTCTGCAGATAACCATTTTTGAGACATCAAAACATAACCTAGAATTCCAATATTAGAAAGAAAATGAAAACGAGACAAATGTAATCTTTCTAACATAGGAATGGGGAGAACATGTCTCCATTTACAGCGAGACCATGGATCTAAACCAATACGAACAGCATTGTCATAACCAATTTTCTAGACCAGAAAATTTCCAATGAGATCGAAACCCCATATAACAGCTTTCAAGCAAATAGAAATATTCTTTTTCTTTTTAACACAAGATCTTATCCATTCCAGAATATTCAGTGGATAAATATATTTATGAATTCCTATCTTAACCCATAAACCCGAACCATGAATGATATTCCAGACATTTTTTGCTCCAAGATCCTTTGTAAATAAAACAAGGACTTTAAGTCCCCATCCACCCATAGATTTAGGCATAGCAAGAAGCTTCCATGAAATCGAGGGTAAACGTGAAGAGTTCTATATACCAACCCAAAGAAAATTAAAACAATGCTTTCTGATTTTATCTATTACCCCCAATGGTACCCAGAAATGCATCCAATAAACTGGAATGGCCTCTAAAACAACTTTAATCAAAATTAGCTTTCCTCATTTTGACAACCAACGAAAGCTCCAATTTTGAATCCTTTGTTCAACTTTAATAATCAGCCAATCCCAATCCCTAATAAGATATATGCATGGTTTAAGATGAAAACCAAGGTACTTCATGCCATGTTCAATTCTATCAACATGGAAACTGAAAATATTTTGTGATGCAATAACTTCAAAATCTTCCATACAGGAGAAGTATAATGAAGATTTATTATCATTTATTTGCATCCCAGATGCCTTACAAAAATGCATTAAAATCTCATATAGAGTAGAAAGAGACTCTTCAGAACCATCATTAACCATGACAATGTCATCCACAAAGAGAACATGAGTTAAGACTGTATTATTACCGAAAGATAAACCATGGTAAGTCTCACTAATTTTAGCATGAAGAATAGCCCTCCCAAGGCCTTCAACCACAATAAGAAACAGAAGTGGTGCCAAAGGACACCCGTGTCTGAGTCCCCTACCAGATTTAAAAATATTGGTAGCAACGCCATTGATGAGCAGAGAAAAAGAAATAGAAGAAAGACTGCTCATAACCCACGCAATAAAGTTTCCTGCGAAAACCATTTTTGCGAGAATAACCCGAAGATAGACCCAACCGACTCGATCATATTCTTTAGAAAGATCGATCTTAATCATAATAGCTTTTAGAGATTTAACATGCATAGTATGCATACCTTCCTCAATAACACCTACAGCATTGTGAATCTCCCTTCATGGCAAAAAAACAAACTGTTCAGCAGAAATACATCTACCCAAAACCTTTCTGATTCTCATTGAGATAATCTTACCAATAATTTTGTATACAAAAGTACACAGAGAAATAGGCCTAAAATCCTCAAAAGATAAAGGACTATCAATCTTAGGAATAAGAGCAAGGAAGGTAGAATTAAAAACACCTGGAATCTTTCCACTTACCATGGACAATTCAATGACTCTTAGAAGGTCTTCCCCCAAAACATCAGACAAACTTCTATACACCTCAACAAGAATACTATCAGGTCGAGGACTCTTATCATTTTTGCTTATGGATAGTATATGCTTGATATCTTTAAGAGTAATAGCCTGCATAAGCTCATCATTTTCATCCTCTGAAACAGAAGATGGAAAATGTCTAGAACTTTGAACAATCTATGGAAGATGGAGGTCAGCTTCTTCTTTGAAAAGGCTTTCAAAATGCTGAATCCCAGCGTCAGCTATAGCCTCAGACCCTTCCACAAGATTTCCAGAGTCATCATAAAGTTTCCAAATAGAATTGCGACATTTCCTATGAGCAGCAAATTTGTGAAAGAAAGGAGTATTATCATCACCACAGCTCAACCATAAAGCCCTGATTTTTTTACGAGTCTCCTTTTCCCAAAAAAGAAGAATAGCACTCTTGCGGGATTCAATCTCGATCAGTAAATCTTTATCAACCACTGAAGTAATACCAAAATTATGCCTATCATGAAATCTTTTCAGCTCAAATTCAATATCAACCAAATCTTTAATGTTCTCAGCTTTTTTATTCAATGACCACCTAGTAGAAATTGCTTTAATCCGTTTAAGATTCTCACTAAATTGTGACTCAGGAGATAAAGCAGACCTAGCATCAAAAGGAACCCAAGAATAGTTTAAAGCTCCAACCAAGTCAATATGATCCAGCCAACCTGCATTGAACTTGAAAGGATTATGGGCCTTAGGAGACTCAGAAGAAATTTGCATGAAGACAGGTTGATGATCAGAAACACCTCCACACCCAATCCATTGTTTAATAAGCAAATCACAATCTAAGAAATCAGCCGAAACTAAAAGACAGTCCAACCGTTCACAAATACCCTCACAACCAACTTTGCGATTACTCCAGGTAGGAATAGCAACCAAAGGATTGATGTCAACCACAAGGATAATTTTAGGGGCGAATTTTAGCCCAGTGGGATATTTTCCCATGTTTTTCTCCCAAAAACGATTCGTCATTTTGCATTTTTTGAAGTCCAGTTTCGCCCAATTTTGACGGGGTAAATTTTTTTCACCCTAAAAATTGCCAAATTATTATATAAACGATATAAAATCCTTGGAAATTAAAATATTTTTTGAAAAATATCACCAATCATTTGATAGTTGGTGTTTTAAGGATTGGTAATATTTGTCAACATTTATACACTTTTAAATAAGTATGGTTCCTTAAAATCATCCCTGGTCAACCAACCCCAATCTCTCCAACAAATTATGAAAATAATTAGTTAAAGCATCCATTTGAGCATTAACCCCCCAGATTTCAGAAAGACCCAAGGAAAAATTAAGATCTCCCCCAAAAACTAAATAAGGAGTCAAGAAACAGTCCATCTTGATCAAGTTATTCCAGAAAGTTTCCCTATCCAGATAGGGCGCATAAAGATTAGAAAATCATATTTCCTTATGTCAATCATACAAAAATAAAACTGCACACAACCCTGCTTTCATAGCCCAAGCATTATGAAAAAGAAAATTACAAGACTTCCAGCCCAAAATAAGTACACCCGATCTGCCCTTGGCATCTACTGAAATGAAATTCCAGCCATGAATCAATAGTTCCAACTCTTGAACCAGTCCACATCCCTCAATCATAGTTTCTTGAATAAAAATAACATCAGGTGCATGTTGATCGATAAGTCTAATTACCACTAGTTTCTTGGGAAGACTAGCCAAACCCCTAACATTTAAGGTCATTAGGATCATAAGGAAACCTTGTTAAGGGAAATTTCTCTAAGCTCCCCAATACCTCTCAGCACAGGATGTGTTTCAATTTCATCTCCAATCTGACCCTTATCTACTTCATAATTCCGAGGTTTATCCTTGACAGGCCTAGAGATCTCCTGAACGGATTTCGAGCACGAGCGTAGAAAGTAACCCTTGCTAAGAACTTGAGAGGCTTTACAAGGAGATACAAAACCCAAATTATTCAGTGATAAATCCAGAACAGTAGGAGATAAGGCCTCAGGGAAAAGGTTCAGAGAGGGAATGTTAGCAAGATCGTTCATAGAAGTGGAGATGCTCAACGATTAAAGTTTGGCTAGAGGTTCAGATTCACAAGAAACAGAATGCAAGTCCAAATTCTCCTCCATAGGCATTCCAGCCTTTGCCTTAGACTGAAACCCACCTTTTTTGACTCTCCAAACTTTGGAAGAAGAATGCTTATTAAAAGGAAGAGAGTAGTCATTGGCCAGATGTCCAAACCCATGACATCTAAAACATTGAAAAGGAATGCCCAAATAATCCAGAGGATGAAAGTAATCACTATTACCCTTTTTAATGACCAGTTCAGCAGGTAAACCCAAACGAAAGTCTAGCAGAACAAGAACCCGGCCTATGCAAGATACCCGAGAGTGTAAATAAGTAAAATCAGTTTCCAAATGGGTACCCAAGGTATTCCCAACAGTTTGAAGAAATCAGCATACCAGAATTCAAAGGGTAAATGTGGGAGTTTGAACCAAATAGGAACTTGGTCATACCTTTCCTTCTGCGGATCAAATAAAGGAGTCCATATTTTGATAAGTAGACCTACATTATCCCATTTCCAAACACCAGCCAGGATCCTGTCAGCATCATCAACTGTAGAAAATTTAAAGGCTATCCATCCCCTAGGAAGCATAAAGATCTCAGGACTAGTACTGATAATCTCAGTCCAGGCCTTTACAACCCACCCATGCAAAGATTCAGTGTTATAATTACGCCTTCCAAACCTCCCAACCAAAGTCAAAGCATCGGTGAGAACTATATCATTTAAAAGCACGTCTTCCCCTAGAGTCATTAAAATCGGATTTATATTCTTAATGGGTTTAGGCTGCCTCCTCTTAGACTTAGAAATTCCTTTGCTTACAGCTGAATGAGGATCATGCACAAAGTCATTATCAAAATCAGTAGATTTGATAGAGACATGGTTTTCTTCAAATATAGGATTAAATCCCATTTGTGCATTCAAGCCATTATTAACCTCTTGAACCTTTCCAACTGCTGGAAGATTATCCGACAAGCTGTTAGACTTGTCAACCTGAGAACCAGAACCATTCTGATTATGATCACTAATACCCAAATCACAAGTCAACAAACCCAAAAATCTGATTGGAGACCCAATCTTAAAGATGGAGGCACATCCCCATCCAAAATACTATTCTCGGTCGACTGTGAAGTTAGAGAAAAATTCCCACACTTCTCCAAGCAAGTGGAGACCTCATAACCTAAATCCAAACAATCCACGTCCTTAGGACCCAAGGACAGGTTATCCCTGTTTCCCAAAACCTTCACTGGAGAGTAAACCATAGGAACACATTTATCTTCTCCAAAATTCTTTTGAGAACAAGCCAAATGTCCCAAAGGAATAGAAGCTACAGGACAAGAAGGTAAATGATTCAACAATGGTAAACTAGAATGCCCACCCATACATCCCCCATCCAAACAGTCCACAGAGGGAAGTACCCTGTCCAAAGTTTCATCCAAACCGAGGGCAGACGCCGGTTCTCCCAAAATAAACTGCAAAGGCATATAGGTAGCAGAAAGTCGTTTCTCCACTCCAATACCCTCCTTAATACACTGCAGGTTCCCTGGCGGAGTAAGAGCTAGAGTTTTCGTCACCCGAAGCGACATTACGAAAACGAGCTAATCCCCCAACCCAGAACCTTCCATTAACTACACAGAAAAGCTGAAAAGTAACACACAACACCAAGGACCAGAAGAAACCAACTCCAGAAATCAGAAGTTATACTCCCGATCGAAGACCCCTAGAATGCATCACAAATAACCAGGAAACAACGACTTTGCCCCAGAAAATATGAGGACAAAAGCTTAACCCAATCACCACAATCTCAAAAATAATAACTAGCAAAGCATCCACAGCATTAATAAGAGCCACAATAAGCTCAAAACGCAACATGGGCAGACACCGCAATCACTGCTGTCAAGAAAATCCTTCTCAACGGCCAATAAAAACTCCAGTAAACCCCCATAATCGGCCAGGAATACACCAAGAAAATTCGTAACAGGTTTCCAAAGATGAAACCCTGCTCCCTAGAGCTAGGCTAACAACCTAAAAAACAATGATCTCTAGATGGAGAATCAAAAAAGCAGGAATACTGGAAAGAAACCGAGCATATCTGCAAATATCGTAACGAAGACCACAGCAAACCCCTCTGTCAAGGAAGCGTGCTAAACACCGCAACGAATACCAAACTGCACCTACATCCAAAAACCCATCGAGTGCAGATACAACCTCACAAATTCCCTACGCTTCAGATAAGAAACTTATCAACCTGCAGACCAAAACCCCAGCTGAATGGCCAAGTGACAACGCATATACCAGGAAACCAAGACTCGAGAATAGCCCCAATAAATCTAGGAGCAGATTTCAGAAGAAAACTCTTGGTTAAAAACCCCAAGAACGCAGCATTTCAGAAATGAAAACAGCGTCGTCGTCACAGCAAGCAAAAGAGCGGACATATGCACAAACCCTTACACCACAAAAACCAGCATTGCAAACAGACCAGAGTGTTCACCACGGTCGATGAAAAGCCTCCTCAATGGCCAGGAGACTCCAGAACAATTTACGGCCAAGATTAACCAAAAAACCAAATAAGCAATCAATGCTCGAAACCTCCAACCCATTCCTCAGCTAACCAAAAGGAGGACTCAGACAATAAAAATGAGCAAAACTGCTAAATGGCGCAGCTAAAACACAGTGTTGGTCATTCAAAAAACCGAATGCAATTGCATCCTCAAAAATCCCTGCATTCAGAAAGATGCCACACATCCACCTGTAGACCTAAACCCCGAAATAACGTCCAAATAACGACGGAAAACCATTAACCAAGGCCCCAGAAAAACCGACTCCAGGAAACGAATTCAGATGATAAACTCCTGGCAAAAAACCCCGAAAATGCAGCACTCCAGAGACAGGGCCATCGCCACAGCATTGCGAACAAAAACGTAGCCAGTCTCCATAAAAAAAAACAATGAAATCAATAGTCAATTAACGTGGCATCTCCACAACGTAAATGCTACGGACAGCAATAAAGCGCATATTAAAACCCATCCAACTCATTCAGAATACTGTCAAATTAGAACTTGTGCGAACAGACCACGGCATTCGCCGCTGTCGAGGATCTCAACAGCCAAGAAAATCCGGGATACACAAGTTAACGTCCAAGATTAGCCATTAAATGACCAAACAAGCTCTCCAACCTCTCCCTCCAACCTATCAAGCTCTCCAAGCTCTCCATGCTCTGCCTTAATTATGCATGTTGTGTGATTGATCCAATAGTAGTTATTCATATACCTCCCTTTATGGGCACTTTGATTAAGGGTATGAGTGCTCATTTTGATGTGTATTTGATTAATTGCATTAATGATTAGTCTTGTAAGAGTGTTAATGTTAGTGATAAATTAAGGAAACTAATTAGTAAACAATGAGTTTATGCCATTGATAAATTAATGAAACTAATTATTAAATAAGGAGTATATATTACTTTAAGATTTTGAACATTTTTCCATTAATTACTCCATAACATCCAAGTGTATATAATGAAATCAAAACTAATTTTCATACAAATATATTTTTTTCTAATGAAGAAAACAAAGATATAAACTATTTAATTATCCTCTAGTCGTAAGAGTTTAAACTTGAAAAAACATGTCAAAAAACAAAAAAAGCTAGAATATTTTACTATAAGAAAAAATAAATAACAATCAACCTTGAAATATCTAATAATTTATTATTTAATTTAAGAAAATAAAACTTAATAATTTATTGTTTGATAAACCTTAAATTGAAGATTACATATTAAATTAATAATACTATATAACTAAGTAAATATACTAACAAACAAGGGACTCACTAATAGATAATAATACTTATAATTGAATGAAAATAACAACAAAATAGAGCCTCATAAATTAGTGATCTTATTTACCTACTTATTATTTATATCTTTTAATGCTAAAAGACCTATTAAAACAAAAGAAAGAAAAACATATAAAATTGTAATCATTGATTTTACTAAATCCGTAACTCCATGATGTCACTTCATATTCATTCCAGTGAAGAACTGTTCTCTAACATTAATGGCGTGTGTATTACAAAGTTGGAGATGCCAAAAACCGGTTAACGTTTTGGATTTTTTAATGATTTTATTTTCAAAAAGCAGTAGGAAATGCGGTGAAATTTTGAATGCCAAATGCGGTGACCGTTTTTGAAATTTTGAATGCCAAATGCGGTGACCGTTTGAAATTTTCGCAGAAAATCGCGGCGGTGTGGTTGCTCTCTTACGCAGCTTAAAGAGATCGAGATGGAGGTGGAGGAGATGCATAAGAAAAGTTATTTTGTTGAATTAGTTATGAATGATAATATCATGATTACTTTAACATAATGCAAGGAAAATGATGTTCTTCAAAAGTTTAATACACCATGGAATAAAAGATTTAAGATATGATCACTCCTGAAAGTACTTAGATATGTAGGTCGCTAGATGATATACATCTTATTTGGTGAGGAAGGGGATTAGGGTATTTATTTCAACAAAACACTAAACTCCTTCATGTTAAATAACTAAAATTTGTTCATTATGTATGGTAATAGAATTTTTAATTTTACTCTCATTATTTTATAGAGTTTATGATAACAAAAGAAAATTTATAGTGATTTTTAGATGTTTATATGTATTTAGTGTTATGTAAGCATTTTTTTAAGGTGTTTATATGTATTTGGTGTGATGTAAAGAGTTTTGGTTTATATGTATTTGGTGTTATGTAAAGAGTTTTGGTTTGTATAGACATTATATTTTTATGTGTGGTTAATATCATAGTGAGTTTAAGTCATAAAAGAAGATTCTAGTCTTAATGTCTTATATTTTTTTTAGGTTCCCACATTTTTTTACAAGCACCATTAGTTAATATACATGTTCATTCTAGACCGCTTTATATTATTTATTACATATACTAAAACTTATTTGTATATGTTGAACATGGACATTAAGAATAAGAAAGAATTTAGAATATATTTTTATTTTATATTTCATTGTCCTAAATTAAGTGTGCATTCAAGAGTGAGAGAAAATGATAGCTACAAAGTCAATTATTGACTTTGTAGTTAGCTCTTCTAGTCACCTAAATGTAGAATCTAAATTAGGATGGCTTGTCAATGATGATGTGATTGTGTAAAGTCACTAACCATATGTTATTGTGGTTGTTGAATCTTAATACTTTTCTAAAAAAATTCACTCAAGAGCCTATATAAATTTCGATTTGTAGTGGTTCATGGAAGCATGTCACTCTACATCATATTAGTTTTTAATCATTCTTTTATTGAAGGTGAATTTTATAACTCTATTGTCAATATTTTATTTCCATGATAAAAGTACTCATTTGGAAAATTGGGCCTTATTGAAGATATCAGTAAAGGGCATGTGGCAACGTCCTTTTGTTTTTTGAATTTCACAACGACTAAGGACTAGATATTGTTGTTTTGGCTTGTAGTTGGGATTGTCATGTATTCATCTTAGTGTTAGAAGAGGTGGGAATTAACACGTTTATTAGACTCAATACCTAGCTTGGGTAAGATAACCAAATCATTGGTTAGTATTTTACTTTCATGACTAGCTATGGATTTCAATCAATTCAATCGAGACTGATCACACATGCCTTTCCCATTATATGCCATTATTGTTTCCTCATATTATTGGTATCCCTAATTAGAAGTTACATAAGGAGAGGAATGAGGAATAAGGAATTCCATAAAGTGGGGATTGAGAAGAGACAAGGTGAGAGGTATGCACTTCTTTTTTCTTTCTCATCCATGTGTTTAGATGGCAATAAATCTGAGGATGGTGTGTTATCATTTGAGGTTACTCTAAAATTTATTAAGCCATGCTTAAGAGTGCTCTATGTGATGTGGAGCGGATGACATATGTATGAGACCTAGCTGTTCTAGGATAAACATGTCTCATATGGAGGTAGGTTTTTCGTAGATTACTGGAAATTCTAGGGATGCTTCTTTGTGTTTCTACCTTAGAGCGTAAGAGACCTTATGGTAACATGGTGTTATTTTTCATACTCGCCACATGGAGATTGGTTTCTTGCTTAGAGGAGGATGGTTATACATTCTAAATGAGGCATTTAAAACATAAATGGAACAAGGGCATCTGGAGTACTTCGATGGATTCTTTTAGTTGAAAACTTCTAGGTTCCGCAAAGGAAGGGATGATGTCGGTTAATTTAACTTACAGGTTGTGCAAGGCTTAGTAGAAATGGAGCATTAGAGCATTATAGACTCTCTAAGGGTAGTGTAGGACCTTACTTGAGGAGTGTTGATCTCTTAAATCCTTGCTTGTTGCAAATATAAACTTGGAGCTTGACCCATGTCCTCATGGAATGGAACACTTTCATTGCAAACCAACTTGTTATATATAGATTGTTTGTTAGGGAGGAGTCCCCCTTTATATTTATTGCCTCCCTTACCTATCCTATAAATAAAGGAAAGAGATAGTCATTCATTCATTATTCCTTCATAAAACTATAATAAATATGTGAAGAGTGGAGCACAACTCTTTGCTTCTCATTGTATTCTCTTTCTTTTACATAGAGCACAAGGGTTTTTAGAGACTTCTAGGTAAATTACAAGGTTAGTTTTTTTGAGGTGCATGGAAAGGAATTTATCTAGAAGGAGGATTCACCCCTCAACCTAAAAACCACAAGTTAATAAACAAAATTATATAGAAACCATCTCTTAGGAAATGTGTTGCTCATTTTCAACTATAGTAACTAACAAGTATTGATGTGTAGAATGTAATGGAATATTTCAAAACGTTATCCTTTAATAGTTGTTTGTCATTATATTTTTATCTTTTGGGATGTCTATATTGAGTGAACCAATTATATTCCTCTATAAAAGTAGTTTGGTCAACATAATAAATTATCCCTTTTTTAGGATAAATTTTCCTTAGAATGTGCACTTTACATATTAACTAAGAATTATTTAGTTTCCAAGATTCAAATAAACATAATTTAGTATCAAATCAATTGGTAAAATTCTATTCTCCTCTCACCCTCCCACCGAGATATAAGAGCCTCTAGGGTTCCAAGTAAGTAAGAACCTCTCTTCTTGGATGTCACACTAGGTCCACACAATCCCAAATTTAGTGGTCATAACATATTAGTTTCAAGAAGTGTCATTAGCTTTATCTTATGGTGCATCCTATAACAACACCATGATTTCGATTTGGGCCCACCATATTGTCTCTACTACCAAAACCTATTAAAATACGTATGATATAGATATTATAGTACCTTCATCCTTTTCCAAATCAAATATCTCACCATAACAACTAGTCACCCTCATTTCCATAACAAATCACCATCATCATGGGAATAAATTTGCTCATTTCCATGATCAGATAAACACTACTACAACATGAATTTCAATACGGATTCAATGGTGCTTACATAATTAAATAGAAAAGGATGGAATCACAACCTAAAAAGTGAAAGATATAGATCCTTCTAATGGAAGTTTCTTTAGACGGTGTTTCCTATTCATAATTTATCCATGTTATGATATATTCCAAATGTTTTATCATTATGTCTAGTTCTTGGTACAATATTTGATGCTATGGTGTCGAGGAGAGATTTTTTAGTCTTATGATAGTACTTGGGATGCCTCCAATTTTTGTTCCTTTGTTATCTTTGCTTCACGGATTGAATTGCTATATTTTGCAAGAGAATGGATTTCTATAAAATTTGAGTGAGAGAGTATTAGGCCTAGATGAATCCATCTAAGGTACGTTGTTTCACAGACACTTCAAATCAACACTCAATAATTCTTAATCTCTGAAATTGGATAGGAGTTCCACTATTCTACTAGGATTAAAACATTAATGATTGCATTGGTCTGATTGCACCATACAAAAATCTAGTGATCATTATCTTTCCTTATAACATGAGAAAAAGTGCATAACCAAGAATAATAATAATTTTAAATACACTTCTTATCACAGCATCATGGATATTCCTAGCTTGTTATGTATAGCTTGTTATATGGAAAATAAAAGAGTACACAAAAGAATAACTAACCTTGGTGATTGTTAAAAGAG
>LPNX010547444.1:64873-74873 GCA_001517045.1 Pseudotsuga menziesii | reverse complement strand
CTCTTATCATTCACTTAATTAGCTTCGTAGTTTAGATGATAACGTTCCTTGCTTAACCCTTAACTGGGAATTCACGGTGAAGTTATTCTTTAACAGTTATCTTACTTTAGCATTCACCTACTTATCAAAAGCATAAAAATAGCACAAAACGACAGAACCACCACAACACAAGATATACGTGGTTCACCCCCGGTGTAGGGGCTACGTCCACAGAACTATGTTTATATTCAACTCTTTACAAAAACCACAGTCCTGATATGCGTACACAGCTGCAGATCTCTTCAATCTTCCCAAAAGCTGCGCACTTAGCTGCAGATATGTGCACTCAACTGCAGAACCTTTCTTACAAAAACCCTCTGCGCACACAGCTACAGAGGTCGTCCACGCACACAGTTGGGACTTAACCTTCTTAGCTTAAGTTACATTACATTAGCTTAGCTTCGCATTACAGATCTTAGCTTCGCATTACATTAGCATCATAAGATAGTCATCAAAGGCCTAACCTCACTCTTCTACATAAGTGCCTATTTATACAAGTGCACTATTACAAAACCATGGACTTAAACCATGGGCACCCCAAAAACCATAACCTTGGGTTTAAACCATGGGTCATTTACAAAAAGAGGGGCTTTGACCCAACCTCGACACCCGTAATACTATTTTGAGTCGCAACTCCACTTACAATCTTCCACAAAACCTGCAGAGTTACCAAAATTAAGGACCGTTAAGGTCGTAGCCCCAACAGGCCCCTAAGACTCACTAGTGGCCCGTCCCGGGACACTCTACTGCTTGTCTGGCGGAGGGATCTTGTTGGCGAAGATAGTGAACTGCTTGTTGAGGCCAGGCATGATATAGTTGGCTGCTTGCTCCTTCTCCACCAACTCCTGTAATGCTGCTGCTGATGCTTTGCCAGCCTTTTCCTATGCAACTGCATCATATTCCTTCAGAACCTTGAGCTGGCTGTCTGCAGCAGTGCTCAGCTCCAAGGCCTCGTTGATAAGGGGCTGCATAGAATTTTTCAATAGTGTTGCTTCGGTTATGCATGACTTGATTTCCTGCTGGAGTTCATTACTTTAATTTATCTTGAGCATCTTCTGCATAGGAGGCAGGGTCTTAATTTCTGCTTTTACTGCATCCATCTCTCTCTATCGCTGCTTGATGGTTTCTTGCATCTTTTCTACTTCTGGGTTTTCCTACAGTTTTGTCTAGGCGTCAATGCTATCCTCTAGCATTTTTGCTGCGCTGCTTACAAGATTGGAGATCTTCGCTGCTGAGGCCTAAATATCTCTGCAACGCTGCTCCCTGACCTTTGGTGGACTCTCTAGAGTGATGCGAAGTTGAAGCTCCGCAATCTGAGCTTCATGCTCTACTTTCAGCATTTCAATTTCACTGCGAGACATTGGGCATAGTCTTTCAGCTTAGAAATTCTTTGCTCCGGTTCTTCCTCAGCCTATGTGTCAAAGTCAAGAAGACTCCGACACGCCTCATCCAACACTCTCACCAGTGTAGCCTACTTATGTTCTGCATCCCTCTTCCTCTGTTCCACTTCTTCAACCTGCAATGCGAGGCTCTCACTCTGCTTCATGGTATTTTCCAATTGGATTTGTGAGTAGTGGTATCGTGCTTGGATCTCCTTCATAATTGCTAATTCATAGAGGTGCAGTTCTGTCATAGACAGCTTAGTGTAATCTATCCCAACTATCATGCTCATCTGCGATCAAGAATGTGCGTCAGTAATTATGAGGGCTATGCTTGACACTTGGCCTCTGTTATCTCTGGCAGGCCACTGCCTCATATCTTGCTGCATAGTTCCTAGGGCACTGCTTGCTGCTGTGCTGGTTGCTGATTTTTCTTCTAACTCATTCAGCTCTGAAATCCTCTGCACTACGCCAGTGAGCGCAGTGAGATGCGTATCTGCAAACTGTGATCACTTGTTAGTTAATACTCCTATAGACTTCGTTAGAGCCTTATCAAGGTCTTCCAACATCACAGTGGGTTCTTCGTTAATATTTTTTCCCTTTGATGCCTTTGTTTTTTTTCTGGGCCGAGCTTTGGTCACTTCCTGTGCCTCTGGTGACTTGCGCTTATCTGGCCGATTGGGGTTTGAGATAGTTTTGACCAACTCTTCTTCTTCCTCTTCATCTTCCCCATCTCCACCTGTTGATGAGCCGAATTGGGACAAGTGTCAACCAAGAGACAACCCGATCCAGGAGTTTTCAAGATACTCCCAGTCGTTAGGTACCTGTCCCTGACGGGATCAAGGCCCCGTTGCATTTCCTAAATTACTCCTAGCTACAGGAAAACTAAAACTATTGTTTGTTAATTAAATCTACAATATCCCTATGAATGTACAAATGAACAAGTTAATATAATTGCTATTTAATTACTGTATTAGAAAATTGATCACTGAAAATTAATCTACAAAAATAAATAGTTAATCGAATATTAACAGGTTCTATGGATTACAGAAACATAGTATAAACACATGTACATTAATCATAAAATCAGAAAATAACTTGGTAGTGGTATCAATGTAAAGATCTAATTCAATGAATTTTTAATAAAATGCCAAAAAAAATACTATTAATCTATGCTAAACATCCTATCCTGATAAGGAGCGTAGAAAACATTAATTTGGAATCAAATTACCAATAATTCTACTGTGCTAATAATCCTGGAAATATTCACAAGAAATTCAGAATTTAAACAAGATCACACAGTGAACGAGTATATCACATATATTACGATGCCAACATCATAATTTACTATCTGACATATATTAGCAAATCAAAACCAGCATAAGTCAACAGTTAAACATGATGCATTTGCATAATTCATTAAAGAAATCATGACAAAACATAAAGAGCAGAAAAAGGTGACAAGATCAAACGATATCATAAATACATTTGCATAGCATAAATAATGTAAATATATATATTAATATCACTAGTTAAAAGTGCTATAGCTGCTGACAAAAAATTGTCTGAAGTCACAGGAAAATAATTATAGTGATCTTGTCTCACCCTTTTTCCAACTATCGACTCCCCTTTTCCCAGTACAAACATGTCTCTTTTAAATACCTCCAAGTTCGATAAAACTGGGAACTACAAAATCAAAATCTTAACCAATTTCCATTAAAAATGACAAATGTAATTGTCATTTTTCTATATGCATTATCACATCTTGAAATCGGAAAGACTCAGTTTATAACACAAAATCAATAATGACAAAGACACTAATGATATAGTGACACCTGGGTAACAGGATTGCCAAACAATTTGTTCACGATTATCCAGGGATCATCCTGAACATAAGTAATCTCCAAAATCCAAGAAAAGCGCATCAACAACATCACCTACGATACTACACAGCATAGAGAAATAATTAAAACACACGTAAGAGCAAAATAAAATAAACTACATAATGCATAAATCAATGCAAAACTTGATTATCACTTGATCATAACTTCAAACCTGAAAACTTCTTAAACATATATATATAACAGCGAGTGCGCCCAAAACATTATAGTTTAACAGGAGCATTAAACACCTGAATATTCACACCATTCGCTGGACTCTGTGAATGCCCTTTGAATTGCATCAGAGTAACCTGAGCATTAAGCTCACGCACTTTTACATCATTCTTATGATTCACATTTTGCAGTTTCAGAACCCTCTAAATCAACCTATTCTTATGCCTTTTCAAATGCAGTAGACACTTATCATCTGAATCTATCTTCTCTTTCAACCTTAGATTCTCGGCATTCATAGCATCACAATGTGTAACCATCTATGTTACTTCTTCCTCCAACCTATGCATTTTATCCAGCAAACAGTTTACAAATAACGGGTGAATCATTTCACCAATTCGATAAGAACCTTATAAGTTTGCTTCTACAGACTTGCCCTTAACCGGAGGATCGACCACAGGGTCAACCTGAAGATTCTTATCGGATGCATGAGGACTGTTATCTGCAGGGTTCAGGATAGGCTCATGATCAATATCACGACCATCATTAGGCAAGACAGGATTCTCTTCTTCGTCATCTAGCACAACTATTTCAATATCAATGTTTTTACTCACAGAAGACTTCACATTACTACCCTTAGCAACCATACTTCTTGTATGCCTACCAATAACCTTAGCATTCGGCCTTTTGCCTTCCTGATTGCAGGTGTAATCATTAGATTTCGGCGTTAGAAGGGATATATTTGAAGAATTCCTCATGCGCTTAGAAGGCATAGGAGTACCAGGACTACTCACAGGAGTGGGAAGAGAATCATTACAAATGCTAAGGCTTACATGGCCATTAGGGTTTGACATAGGCGTGTATACAGGTGAAGTCGAAACTTGACTAGGCTCTTGATGACTTACACATTCTTCAGGGAAATCAAATTGACAATGACAGAAGGCTAAGAAGCCATTTGATTCGATAAACTCATCCCATGACCGATTATGCTTAGATAATTCTCTTTCTATTAATATCCTAACCAGGCCGTGATGAAACAGACTGGACCAATGTTCTTCAGCCCCTTCTTAATGGCTAAAGACATCTTGGTTATACTATGAACTAGATAATGAGGCAAATTAAGAGGAAAACCAATAAACACAGCCATCAACTGTAGATGATAGATATAAGCCGAGGAGAGATGACCCTCACAGGTCACATACCTGTGAATAACGTCCAAGACTGGTCGCCACTCTTTCTTAAAGTATTTCTGTGACACACCGGTTCTAAATGATACATCTTGGCAGGGATTCTTCAACATCTGCCTCCAATCTGTCACCTCCATCTGCTTGTACTTGAACCATCGTTCACCTGTTAACGACAGACCAGTAGACAGATCAACTGAACTCTCATCAACTCTGAATTGGATATCAGCCACCTTAACCCTCGAATCGGCCAACAACAAAGAAAATAACCTAGTCACCTCAGGGTTTGAATCTGCAAACCTGTGGATGAATGGAATCCATCCAACCGCTTCCACTTTATCAAGGAGCTCAGGGTTTGAATCAAGGAGTTTCAGGTCACTTGGCTCAACCCTTACAACTGGAGCCATAACTACGAATGCAAATGCATGCAGCTGTACACAGAAGAGATACCACAAGTCGAAATATGACACTAAACTGGAGAGCGAGCACTCAGGATGCAAGCCGAGCAGGAAAAACAAGCAATGAAACCCAACTCTATGATAAACAAAATGCGACATGAATGAACACAGACTACAACCCTGTCAACTTGGCATGGGCGAAGGAGAATTATCACGCAGAGAGGCAATTGAGTAATAGAAAGTGACGGCGAAGACTCCGGGCTAGACTCAAGTTTCCATTATTTATTCGGCGTTATTGACATGAAACCACTCATCGCATACAATACAGGTGTTGGACGAGAAGGGATCCACGACGCTGAGCACGTACTGGCAATTGAATGTAATCGACAGAGTTAAGTACAAATGAAATGATACCATATCAACCTTGCCGTAGGTGGATCAGATTCAGAGGCAACAACATGAATTAATGTAACCATAAGCCATAAACCTATGTCACCCTTATCGTATAATGATTAAACCCTCGAAGGTGGCGAGCATACGACACAATATAAACTATCAAACCAACACCAAACCTTCACAATATGGATCATATTATAAAAATTGAAATTAAACAATCACAGTAATATTGAGTAAGGTTCAGAGTTTGAAGGATGAACTTAGGGTGAGGTATGTTTGCATAAATTATTAATCCTTTGATGTTCTAGAACTTATCAAATTTACAATAAATCAATCACATATACCCATTGATTAATATTCGAATGAAGACTTATAGTGAGAGGCATAACAACCAAAGATTATCCCTTAATTCATAAAGCTAAATTCATCCAAAGTAATGGTTTTAATGTAATGATTTTGTCCCCAAACCATAGTTCACAAAGATTGTAAAAAACATGGAATTTCTCTGATTCAGTAGCTGTCCGAATGTCATCATTTCAGTAGCTGTCAATTCTTTAGATTTTCAATGAGAAATTCAAACATTTCATCAAACAAAATTTTATTTTGTTTGATGAAATTTGTTTTATTTTTTAAGCCTGTTGGGTAGGGGCACAATAGATTAGCGACTGACTGAGCGGAATAGTTATCTCTATTTCTTAACCTAAAATCATGCAATCAAAAAGATTAGATCCCTCATGTATACCATTATACAGAAAACCGTATTTTAACATCTTAAACAGATTCAAGAATTTCACATCGCTAGAAATTTACCAGAAATTTACACCTTCAATTACTTATTTGATAAAAATTTAGTCTCTCACAAACATAAGCCCAAACGAAGTAAAACAGTAAGTGGCTTGGTTTTGAAAAATAAAATCCCAATACCACAAGCATGGCCTTGCTGCCAGCGGGCGTCTATAGCCTCGACAGGGTTGCTTCAAAGCCCAAAGAATGCCAGTATCCCATCTGCTAGTTATAGATATACAATTCTGGTTAGGTGAATTGTTACCATCCCTTTTTTTTATATATATACTTCTAAACGCCACGGTTCTGGCTTGGTAACCAGAAAGTAACCGTGATAGTCACCAATCTGCAATACAGTAAATAAACCGGCTCGTTATGAGACCTTCTATCCCTTAGTGTTTTTTTTTTCAAGGGCCATTGTCCAGGCTTGGTGACCAGAAACGACAATGTTACTGAATGCAAACCTATGATCTTGAACGGACTGGCTCGTTATGAAACCTTCTATCCTTCAGATTATTTTGAAAACATTCAAATCCAACCATGGCCAAAATGTAGCTATATTTAATCCCCAATGAGATTAACTTAGCAGATGGGGAGGCAAGTCTAATTCTCTTTGCGAGAAGGGATGGTGTAAAAGACTTAAATAGATAACCTCGCCAAGTATTGCCCTAATCATTTTGGAAAAATCTTTGCAGAGGCTTATATTATTAATTTACATTAACATGATTTAAGAATTTATGGTAAAATCTAAAAAGATGAAAAGCCATTCACTGTTCAAGACATAAAACAGTGTGACAATTTTCAGGATAGTAAGATCTTCGTGCATGATTTGCAGGTCAATCACAGAACTTGATAAAAAAAAGTAATCAGCTGGAAGTTTGACAAATCAATCAAACTAAAAAATATGCAAATAAAACACCAAATGAATATAATAAAATATCCAAAGCAAACAAGCCAAATAAACTCATTAATAAATTCCACAAACCAAGCACACCACACAAGGTATATACATGATAATCCCTTGAGGGGGATCAACAAAAATATTTCTTAATCAGATGACCATTCACTGGAAGTTTCTTGATGTCACCCTCCAGTGTTTGCAACCTGAACGTGCTAGGACAAAGTTTTTCTGTAATAATAAATGGACCCAGCCACATGCATTGGAACTTAGTGTGTTTTCCTTTGTCTTCATGCTCCTTGTCCCATTTCATAACTAGGTCACCTACTTCCAAATTCCTACTGGCTGAATTTCTATGATCAAACCAGCGTTTAATAGTCTTTTGGTGTTGATCAAACTTTTTTCTATCCAACTCTCTATCTTCCTCCAGTTTAAGTAAGGTATTAATTCGATGTTCCATGGCAGAACATGTTGTCTCCTGTACTAACTGGGAGAGCTGTAAAGAGGGTAAAAATAAATGAGTAGGCAAGATGGCTTCTTTACCATATACCAAAAAAAGGAAGAATTTCCTATGGCATATTTGGGAGTCACTCTGTCATCCCACAAGGAATTCAATAAGGCGTTGTTCCAATTTCTATGATGATTAACCACCGTGCGTTTCAAAATTTTGATTAAGTTTTTATTGGAAGATTCAGCTAATCCATTACCATGAGGATAATAATTAGCTGAATATTTTAAATTTATGCCCTTTTCCAATGCATATTCCATTAACTTTATAGAAGAAAAATAGGTTGCATTGTCAAAAATCAAAGATTCGGGAACACCAAACCTGGTGACAATAAAAGAATCAAGGAATGATATCACCTGTTCTGAGTTAACCACTCGCAAGGGGATGGCCTCAACCCATCTAGTGAAATAATCTGTGGCTGTCAAAATGTATTTGTGCTGCTGTGAAGAAGCTGGTGTGATTGGACCAACAATGTCCAGACCCCATTGTTGAAAAGGGACTTCAATAATAACCGGCTGGAGGGGTAATGCTGCTTTCTTAAGTCTGTCGCCTACTCTCTGACACTCCTGAAATTTCCTAGCAAAAGCAAATGCATCTTTGAACAACGTAGGCCAGTAATATCCGACTTTGAGTACTTTGTGGGCCGTGGTTTCTCCACGAAAGTGTCCCCCGGAAGGTCCTGCGTGTAATTGAGACAACACATTATTAGCTTCATTTCATTCTAAATAATGAAGGAGAACTCCTTCGAAATTATTTTTAAACAAAATATTATCAATCAGCTGATAAGGGGTAGATCTCAATCTCAAATCCCTCTTGCTATGTAAATCCAGATGTTTAGGGGCATTTCCATGCAATAAAAAAAAATTAATATCATGATACCAGGAATCAGAGGGGGCTGAGATCAGACAAACTTCCCTTTTGAAAAGAAAATGTTCATCAAAGAAGTGCAGATCAGATTCAGAAATGTCTGAAGATACAGCTGCCAACTTACAAAGTCCCTGTCCCCTGACAAGCTTTAAAGGCTTTATTTGCAGGTCATATTCCTGAAGTGCTGTGACCCAATGGGCTTGCTTTTCACCTAGGTCCTTTTGTACCAAAATATTTCTGACTGCAGAATATTGCACAATGACCTTGGTATGAGACTTCAGCAAATAAGGCTGGAAATGTTTCACTGACTTGAAAATAGCAAATGCTTGTTCGGCCACTTCTGGGTAGTTCAGCTCTGCACCGTTCAAACCAGAACTTGTAAAAGCTATGGGAGCCTCATTGTTTTCCTGATTTTTCTGCGTTAGAAGAGCATCATATGAAGAGTCAGAAGCAAAAGTGTACAAAATAAATGGTAGCATGGTTGACCAGGTCATTGCTCAAGGCTGCGGATGAGATCCTTTTAAAGCTCCATGCTCTTTCTCATTTGTTTCAGAAAAGGGTTTCTAAATCCCATGGTCATCTTGCAAGGGATAAATTCTAGGAAATCCTCTATGCAAATAGAAAGTGCATGAAATATTCTTGACTTGCGTAGATGCATATGCAAATGTAGGGTTTAATTAAATCTGAATTTGGGATCCTCAAAAAATATCATTCAATCATAAATCAAATCCCTACCCTACCTTTTTGTGAGGGGAGAAAGATATCAATGAAAAACATGACCTTGGATTTTCCTGTATTTCCATGTTGCAGTCCCTAATTGTTATAGCAGATAGGTCTTCTTCGGTGGTTGGGCTCCATTATGTACCGATACATTCTAGTGGGTACCTAAGCTTCCTAATTGTTTTCTCACCTAGAAGGTTTGCCTAACTAGGGAATTTATTTATTTGGTTTCCATATGGAAGGAACCCTAATGAATATGTAGTAGAATAAGTTGGAACTCAAGCAAAAACTAAAATGAGAAATACAAGGTTACCATCAAACAAGAGGTTATACAGGAGCCAAATATTCCATATTTTTATTGGGGATCTATCTAGTCTTTTTACGATTCCAAGGACAGGGTTCTTCAAATCAATGATTCATTGTTCCATTTAAGAGATCAATAATGAAATTACCTACCACTAATTCTTTGTTATTTTTTAATATGTCTTAAATACAATGAAAATTACTCATAAAATAAAATAAAAAGTTAAAAACAAAATACAAATATATGTTGACACAAAAAAGAGACATGTGTCTTTGTGTAGTAGTGAACATACATCACTCCATCGAAGTGAATTGTAGTGGTGTATTCTACAATATCACTTAGGAAGTGCTTAGGAACAAATGGTTGTTAACAAAAATCAACATCATATGCTGCTCCATCATACTAAACTCCATTAGCGTAATATTTCCCATCACAAAACGTTTTTGTGAAAAGATAACCCTTCAACAATATTT
>LPNX010547444.1:34368-48102 GCA_001517045.1 Pseudotsuga menziesii | reverse complement strand
CTCCACTCTATCTCTATCTCTTTCTCTCTATCTTCCCCCTCTTCTCATACAACTACACCTAACCCCAACTCCCCCTTCTCTCCCTCTCTCTCTCTGACACATGCATCGCTTGAGTTTTAAAACTATATAGTTAGGTTGAAGAGAGGGTGGGTGTTAAGGTGCTAAGACTTTGGGAGTTCTTGTTAAATCCCCCTAAACATTGAATTATCCCTTAGTCATGGAAGTACCTTCTTAAATGATCAAAAAAGTTATTCAAGCATGACACGTACGTGTTATATGTGGTAAAAATGCGCTCACATTTTTTTCAATAATAGAGTGTGTTCATTATTTATCAGTATAAAAAACAATAGTCCCTGTCCGAGAAACACTCTATCATATTTCAAGCATGTTTCATAGTCCGCGTGGAATTTCATGTTGCAGAATGTGTAGTCATTCTCTTCTTCACCAAATTATCACACAATTTTTTTTTTTGACATCAAGCATCTCCATCACAAGTGTCTAAGGATTGCTTAAAGCATGGTATACATTGAGGAGAAAGAAAGTAAGAATTAATTGAGCAAGAAAGAAACCAAGCTTTGAGAATCTTTCATTGAGGAGCACCATAGAGCATCTCCGCCATTGTTTTTCTTGGAATTGAGGAGATATCAAAGGAAACATTAACTTTGTCATTGTGGTGTAGTACATAGACACAATTGAGCAATAAAGAAACCAATATTGGGGAAAATTGCATTGAGGAGAACCATAGAGCATCTCTACCATTGATTTTCTTGTAATTAAGGATCTAGAAAAGGAAACATTCTTCCCAATCTTCCCCCTAGATTGAGTATCTAGACACAATTGAGCAAGAAAGAAACCAAGCTTGGGGAGTCTCCCATTGAAGACAACCATTAACCATCTCCACCTTTTTTTCTTGCATTTGATGAGCTAGAAAAAGAAACATTTCTCCCAATATTCCCCTTAATTTGAGTATCTAGACACAATTGAGCAAGAAATAAACCAAGCTTGGGGATTCTCACGTTGAAGAGCACCATTGACCATCTCCACCATTTTTTTCTTGCATTTGAGGAGCATCAAAGAAAATATTTCATTGGTCATTGTGGTGGAGTATCTAGACACTTAATTGTTCAAGAAAGAAACCAAGCTTGGGTAATATCCCATTGGGGAGCTCCATATATCATTGATCATTGTGATGATGGGACATTCATGCAATCGAGCAAGAAAATCAACAAGGAAGACGGTATCCAATGAAATCTTTTAAGAAATTAGAGAAACGAAAAGAAATGACATGACCAACCGAAGATGCTCTATGGACACTCAACCAATTTCGGTTGTAGAGGATGCCACAATTCTTCCTACCAATCCACAACAAGAAATAAAAAACCATTCGCTCAAGGGGCCTCTGATCTCCATAGTAGTCAAAGTCTAAGCATTGAATGGCATTGATCAAGGAGTAAAACATAGGTGCAAATCAAGGCCACCTGAAACCTTTACAGATTTACTTGGATGTGGGTATACAAGTAACGAAATTAGAGAGTCGTTTAATGTCGACCTTATGCTCGAAGAATGCAATGTTTTTTATACCACCATGGAGTATTTCCAATTTCCATCATCCGACTGACAGCAAGAGACTGAAGGAGATGAAGCTCATGTTCAAACTCCAGAATGACCAGGTGATATGGTATAGGGTGCAGTTCTAGCCTCCCTACCACCATTAGCAACTTCAAACTGAAGAACTCCAACATGTATACAGATCGATAAAAGTATCATTGGTTCTCTTGAAGGTACGTTGTCTAAATGAAGTATTTCATATCAATATCAACAGATACTTGTCAACTATTTGATTCTAAATGTGATGGAGATACATGTATATTATTTATATCGTTATTAAAATCTAGGTATATGACTGTTGTTGGGAGAAACTTAAGGATAAAGATGATAAATAGTTATGAACCAAGTTCTCATGTTGTCATAAGTTTACTAGATGCATTTAGTACTATTGGAAATAAATCTCACTCAAAGGATCGCAATGCAGCTCGTCGTGTGTTGTCACAATCAATTGTGAACAAACTTTTTGATGTATTTGTAACTTCAAAATGTATTCACTTGTATATCTTATGTATTGTACCCTGATGTTTATTCTGGGAAGTATATATAATGTAGTTGAGTCATGTCATGCCCCAATGTTCCGATTGGGAGATTCAATAATGTAAACAAGTCCTATAAAATCATTGAGGTTAACCCACCTTGTTGATCAGAGGGAAAAGTCCCCATAGTTGCGGGGCACCAAGGTTATTAAAATCTCCTAGAGATGTTAGCCTTGGTAAGTAATTCTTAAGTCGGGCTGACATGTTGAAGTGGACTTTAAGTGAATGAAAGAATAGATATAGAGAGTGAGCCTCTCTGTTTATCATACACACACTCACTCACTGGGGTGCATAAGTGAGAGAGGAGAAGCTCTCTCAAGTGAGAGAGAGAGAACAACTGTGAAGATCATATTTTCTACCTTTTGGTTTTACTTCCACCATTGGTGCTCATTCTATCTCTAAGGAAGTTGTGGTGTTTTCTCCTTTATGGTTTCCCTGAGGAAAATTCTTTGTGTCTCTTGTCTCTTGTGATTTTTGTTGTGCATGTTATTCTCTCAGATAAGATCCTAGATCATATTGCTTAAATGATAAAAACATAACATGGTATCAGAGCTAACTTGAGAAGAAGACACTTTGCAGCTACAGAAACTAGGGATTCTTACTTTTTGGGTCTCTCTCCATAATCCATTAGTAAAAAAAGGCTAGGCTAACTCTCCATTGAAGGGTGCATCTTCTTGTCGAAGAAAGAATTTTATTTTGGGCATTTTAAATTTTTGGTGTGGGAAATTCAGGCTTTTTATAGAAGAGGAATTTTTGAGTGAGCCTAGCATTGGATTTCTCTCCTCATCAAAATCGAAGTTTAGAGACCTGCTTCAAGATTTCTGGTTGGGTGAAATTCCACGAAAGTCAAACCCTAGTTTGACCCCGGTCCTAAAAAACCCTAAAATACTTAAAATTAAATTTTTAGTAGATTCGATATATCACGGTATTGGAGAAGGCTGAGGTGCCGAAACATTCACAGGTCAAAGCTGAATTCCTTATGTACACTGTGTCCAAGTGTTAGCCTTTGATTCACTATATTATAGGAGATATGATTCCTCCAAGTTAGGGTTCCATCCTCTCCCACGATTCCTCCAAAAATAGGACACCTGGGGATAATTTCTATATCTTGGGATACTAAGGTTGAAATGAAATTTTTCAAGATGTTCGAGAAAGGGAACGGCATGTACTTTCCATGGTATATGTTTCAGACCCTGAAGATGAAACCGTGACACATGGAAGTCTATACAACGTCTCTATGATGAAAAATCTTGAAATAGGTCACCATGGGAAAACTCTCATAAGTCCCAATGGGTGAAACCAATTCTGATCAAACCTGAGGTGTTGGAACAAGGACAGATGAGGCTACTTTGGTACGAAATTTTAGACATAGAGGAGAAGTACGTTTGGAGATATTTCAGAAATAGTATGAGGAATTTCTATAGAAGAAATTGGTAAACTAGGGCTTCCTGTTTGGGAACTTCTCTCGACTGTTTTCAGAAAAGGAGTACATTGGATAGCTTGCCTTGAAGAGGTCTATATTCTATCCAATCAGATCTGAAATATTCCAAGTTTTTAAAAATAGGGTTTCTCTGACAAATCCTAGATCAACCAGCTCTAAAACTAGGATGGACACCTCAAATCGGTAAGATCTCATCTTTTGCTATTTACAGTTGATGTTCTCATTTCAAGATGACTAATCGCACAAGCTTGATGACAATCTTGGTGAGGATGACAACTTCCAAGCACAAATGTATAGGATCTCACTAGTTCTTGAAGGAAATGAATTGGACACCTACATAAGTAGAGAGGTTCCAGTTCTAGAGGGAGATAAGGGTAAAAGCATTACACAAGAAGAGCTTGGTCAAGGCCAAGAAGATCATTGATGATTCAATCATAGATCACCTTATACCACAATTAAAGACAATTAAAGAGATGTTTGATTCCTTAACCAAGCTATTTGAAGGGAAGAACTTAAATCGGAATATGAATTTGAGAAAACAGTTGAAGAATGTGAAGATCCAGAATGCAGAGACCATACAGTCATACATTACAAGGGCCTATTGAAGGGGTAGAAGAAGAAGTGGAGAATGCATAAGTTTTGATAACCATCCTGAATGGCCTCCCAGGATCATGGGATTCATTCATTGAAGAAATGTATGCTAGAATGAAGTGATTACTTTCATCAGACTCTCGGAAGAGCACACGCATGAAGAAGCTTGACTCATAATAAGAGAAAAGAAGCTGGGATAAACTGAAGATGAAGATTTCATGATTCAAAGAAGATACCTCAACCGACGAGGAATATGAAGAAATCAATTCTTGAAGAGCCTCTTATCCATATTGAGCATTTGGATAAGAAATGATGTTGTTATGAATGAAGAAGATGATGAAGCTGAAAGAAGGAGTCTACCCACGAAACAAATAAAGATAAGTATTCAATTGTCATTTCATGATATTGTTTTGTTATGCACTTGTTTATATTCATATTGATGTGTTATGCATGATAGAATGTTTGCATTAATGACAGTATACTACTAATATGCATGTGATGGGTAAGTAGCTCATGGTGCTATACAACTCTCCATTGCTGCTTATCTAAAATGAAACGTATTTTCTGACATATTGGATTAGTACAAAATCTCAATGTTGTCCTGGTAGAGATGGAAGGCATCTAGAAATTTTTCGTGAGATATGGATGAATGTTGTATTGGATAAAATAGCTGCATGATTATATCTTTATGCATAAGAATTTACCATTGTGAATATGCATTATGAAAATTTTCTAATCATACAAGCGGTGCATTTGACTTGTAGGAAAGATTGCGTACAATCGCCTATAAGAAAGGGAAGGAGAATACCAGTTCAAGAAGAATGATGTCTAGGATGTGATATCGAAGACCTGAAGGGAAGTCCAGAGTATCTTCCATATGGATCTACAAGATCTAGCATGCAGTAGATGACAACATCATGGGATACAAAGCAGAATTTGTGGCACGAGGCTTCTCATGGAAAGAAGGCATAGACTACAAACAAACATTTGCATCCAGTGGGAGTTGAGGCACATGATAGGAATACTCATGTGTGCAAATTAAATAATACCTTGTACAAGCTCAGAAGGCACCCACAAGATAAGACATACATGAGTAGCTTGAAGATCACCTAGAGTGATGAAGATATTAACCTTCGCTACAAGGTTAAAGATTAAATCCTATAGATGATGATAAGCTCACAAATGGGTGCGAGAATATTTTTTTGAAAAGTTCAAGATAGAGGATCTTGGTATCCAATGACCCTAGATGGATATATAGAATAATAGTAGCAGAGGAAGCTACTTGTCACTTCAGTACATGCAGAAGGAGAATGATGCTCCACTCCATAGGGACCGACTGCAAAAGATCCTAAGGTTCGACATAGTAAGACAAGATGGATAGCTTACTAATGACTCTAGGATTTACTGAGAGTAAAGTGGATTCCATATTTACTTCAAGGTTGAAGGTGGAATACCAATGATTCTCTTGTTATATGTCGATGACTTGTTCCTGACAAAAAAGAGGAACTCATTAAAGTTGCAAGAAGGAGACTTGCTGCCAAGTTTGAGATAAAGGACTTGGATATGATGCACTATTTTCTAGGCATGGAGGTGTGGACAAAGTAAGTATATAGTAAATATCCTGAAGAGGTTCAAGATAATGGACTACATGGCCATAACCACACCTATGGAATCAAACCTGAAGCTACTGAGTGTTTCTTCATCAGAGTCAGTTGATGCCATGATGTATCGTCGAATGATTTGTTCATTGATGTACCTCAAAAATACAAGACCAGATATTTGCTTTGCTGTGAACAAATTGAGACATGTTCACCTGATGGTTGCAAAGCATGCAGTGAGGTACCTAAAGGGTATAGTTGAATATGAGCTCAAGTATGAGGTGAATCAGAACATTAACCTAAAGGGTTATGTGGATTCAGATTGGGTAGGAAGTGCCATTGATAGGAAGAGCACTTGAGGTTGTTGCTTCAGTATGGGATCAAGTATGATCTCATGGTTTAGCAGGAAGCAATCCTGTGTGGCACTAAGTACAACCGAAGCAGAGTATGTTGTATCTTGTTCAACTAGCTGTGAGGAAGTGTGGATTAGGAAGCTATTATGTGATTTGTTTGATCTCCAGCTGGATGCTACTTAAATATATTGCGACAACCAAAGTTGTGTGAAGTTCTTATAGAACCTAGTGTTCCATTACAAGTCGAAGCATATCGATATAAAATATCATTATATTAAAGATATGGTGCAGAGAGGAGTGGGGAAGCTCCAGTATGTTGCAATGGATGAGAAGATAGATGATGTGTTAACCAATCTATTAGCTAGATCTAAGTTTGAGTAATTCAGGGAGAAGCTTGGTGTTCTCGAGATCGAGTTTCCTTCCAAAGCGAAGTGATGAGTCTATGATCCCTTCTGACATGGTGAGAGGATTGGTTCCTTCCATGGTCAAATGTAAGTGTTCTATCCCTTCTGACATGGTTGAATCCTGAGCTTCACATGGTTAGATATAAGTGCAGAGATGCTCTAATGTGATTGTGGGTTATGTTACCACATGATCAGTGCAGAGTTATTCTGATGTGATTATGGGTTTGTTACCACATGATCAGTGTAAAGCCATTCTGATTTGATTGAGGGATGTGTTCCCACATGATCAAATATAAGTGTTGAAGTCCATTCTCTAGGAGAATGGAGGAACCTGGTCAGTTACCAGGAATACTCAGCTTAGTGCTGAGAGGCCATTCTCTGGGAGAATCGAGGCATCTGGTCAATTACGAGGAATGCTCTGCTTAGTGCTGAGAGGAAATTCTTTGGGAGAATGGAGGCACCTGGTCAGTTACTAGGAATACTCATCTTAGTGCCGAGAGGCCATTTTATGGGAGAATGGAGGAACCTAGTCAATTACCAGGAATACTTAGCTTAGTTCTAAGAGGCCATTCCTTGGGAGAATGGAGGCACCTAGTAAGTTCCTAGGACTACTCAGCTTAGTGCTGAGAGGCCATTCTCTGGGAGAATGGAGGCACCTGGTTAGTTAAAAGGAATACTCAGCCTAGAGCTGAGAGCCCTTCTGACATGGTTGATGTGTTCATCCCATGGTCAGATAAAGGTGCTGAGCCCATCTAACATGGCTGATGTGTTCATCCCATGGTCAGATATAGGTGTTGAGCCATTCTTACATGGTTGATGTGTTAATCCCATGGTTAGATATAAGTGTTGAGCCTTTCTTACATGGTTGATGTGTTCATCCCATGGTAAGATATAAGTGTTGCACCTTTCTGACATGGTTGATGTGTTCATCCCATGGTCAAATGTGAGTGCTGGGCCATTTTGACATGGTTGATGTCTTCATCCTATGGTCATATGTGAGTGTTGGGCATGCCTTTCTGACATGGTGGTGGATGTGTTCCTCTCATGGCCAGATGTAAGTCTTGGGCGGGCCTTTCTGACTGGGTCAGATATAAGTGCTTAAGAAGATGAATACCTACATGAAGGCTAGGCCTACAACCACCATGAAAAAGGGTTAGCTCTATAGAATTTCCTATGACGAGATGAATAAAGAGATATCACCATTTGATTGAGATAGCGGAAGCAGTAATGATGATGATGATCCAATGAAGATCTAGATCAAGTGATGATCCTGACTTGGTGATGATCCAGTGATGCTCCAAATCAGGTAATGATCCAATGATGCTCCAGATCAAGTGATGATCTAGACTCGATGATGATCCAGTGATGATCTAGATCTAGTGATGATCCATACTTGATGAAGATGAATTGAAAATGAAGATGACTTGACAATGAATATGACTTGAAGATGAAGATGACTTGATGATGATCCAGATGATACAGAGAAGAAGACTTGTTCTGATAAATTGTGTCGAGAGAATACCTTCCTAGTTAAGAGAGAGTGTTGATGTATTTGTAACTTCAGAAGGTATCCACTTGTATATATTATGCATTGTACCCCAATGTTTATTCAGGGAAGTATCTATAATGTAATTGAGTCATGTCGTGCCCCAATGTTCTGATCAGGAGATTCAATCATGTAAATAAGTCATGTAAAGTCATTGAGGTTAATCCTCCATTGTAAGTCGCGGCAGTAGTCCCAACAATTGTATCAAGGTTAACCCTCCTTGTTGATTGGATGGCGAATCCCCCACAGTTGTGGGGCACTAGGGTTATTAGACTCTCCTAGAGATGTCAGCCCTAGTAATTAATTGTTAGGTGGGGCTGACATGTTGAAGTCAACATTAAGTGAATGAAAGAATATAAATAGAGAGTGATTCTCTCTATTTATCATACACACACTCACTCACTGGGGCACATAAGTGAGAGAGGAGAAGCTCTCTCAAGTGAGTGAGAGAGAAAAGATGTCGAGATCATTTTTTCTTCCTTTGGGTTTTACTATTGTGGCATTGGTGCTCATTCTATCTCTGAGGAAGTTGTGGGGTTTTCTCCTTTATGGTTTCCCAGAGGAAAATTCTTTGTGTCTCTTGTCTCTTGTGATTTTTGTTGTGCATGTTATTCTCTCGGATAAGATCCTAGATCATATTTTATAAATGATAAAAATCTAACAAAAAGCACTAGGCCCTTCGACTTCTTAAGACTACATCCAAACTTGTAGGCTTGGATATAATTTAACACTCTGTAGGTATTGTTCTCGAAGAGAACAACTTGACTATTGTCAAACATATGTCTCGTCCTTCATTGACAGGTTTCCATGCTTTGATATGGGCCTCATTGATGCGGTAAAGGGACTCGTGTATAATTTATGGCATGACAATAGTATACCTTCATCCAACCAAAAAGATGTACTAAAATGTAGAAAGGCTTCAAGGGATCATGAGCACCACATTAATAATTTTCGCGACATGACACAAATAGATATATATATGAGAGATTTAGGCATGAACATAATGAACTTAACTTGGGACAAATATCCTTTGAGAAATGAAAACCATGGTATGTTAAAATAAACACAATATATTGTGAGTTAGAGTTATATTGTGAGGTAGAGTTGGATTAATAATGATGGATATTTGATAATATTATTTAATTAGTTATATGATATCACAACTTATAAAAAGGAATTTTAGATGATATTACTAATTAGAGTTGGGTTAATAATAGATTGAAAAGAGTTAGATTTAATAATATTTAATAAACTTTATCTAAAAAAATTAACACTAAGATTAAGGTTAATAATATTTAATAAAATTTGCATATATACTTAAAGGGATAAAATAAAATTAGTGTTAATAATATTAGGTGTATGGTTAATGATATTAGTCCCCAATATTATTGAAAATATTAAGATTAAGAAGAGTTATGCTTAATGAGTTTTGCAATATTAGAGTTTATAATATTATGGGTAGGGTTATTAGTCACTAGTATTATGATTACCTTTAATCATTTTTATATTATTAAGGTTAATGATATTAGGGTTATTGTTAATAATTCTAGGGTCATTAGTTGACAATATTGGGTGTAATAATATTAGAATTGGAGTTAATAATTTTTATAATCTTAGGGTTAATAATATTAGTCCACAATATTAGATTTAATAATATTAGGGTTAGGGTCAATAATTTTTATAATATTAAGGTTAATAATATTACTTGGCAATATAAGATCATTCTTGAATTACTTTGACTTTGGTATTTTGTTCTTATATACATATTCCTATGATGCATTGATTTCAACATTTGATTCTTAAATTATCTTCCTATGGTTCATTGATTTAAGTATTTCCTTTCTTTATATATTACAAGGTATTCAATATAATCTATATACTTCTAATGAAAATACTAATGTGAAGTAATTTTTTTTTATATGCTGTTGTATGTATTTTAACCAACATAGATCCACATTACCATTGGCTCTATTAAACATCTAGAGTGATCAAATCCTTTGAGTTCAAACCTTTCCCCAAGATTAGGACTCTAAAATTTGTTTGCACCTTTAAGGAATTGATCCCTCTTGACACTTACATAGTGAGATTTAAAATGGTTCTATATTCAATGTACACTTTATTAGTTGTTATATACATTAGAGAAAATTTCAACTCAAAATGGGCCTTTCAACCCTAATTAAAATTCCATGTCATCATGTGTTAGCCAATGAAATTGCTTTAAATTTGAAATACCATATAGGTCTCAAAAAAAAATTAATATAAATTTGGGGATAGGTATCATAAAAAAAACAACTTTTTGGTTAGTATTTTTGACATATGTCCATGTTTTTTTACTCAAATTTCGATTGGGAGAGCTCCCTACATCATCACGTTTTTTCAAGTATTTCTTGTTTTTGGGTAGTGGGGTCCATCAGAAGTATAGAGACTGGGTACTCATTGGATGCATAATTTAATTCTGCATTGAGAGAGCTCTCCCAAAAATTTGAGTAAAAACAAAAGGAGATGTCAAAAATACGAACAAAAAAAGTAGTTTTTTGTTTTCTTCCCCAAAAATTAATAATAATTATTTTATTATTTTAACTTTTATTTAATTATTTTTCTTAGGAAGCCCATTTTGAATTGAAATTTCCTCTAATGGAAACTTTGCAACTCTTTTTATTCATTCTAAATTTTATGTTAATAAACCATATTTTATAGTTACAAGGAAACTTGTCTTACATTGCTTTGACGAACTAGAAATTGACAATGTATTGTGAGGAAACTAAGTATTAATTAAGCCTATAGCTAGTGAAATTAGATAATTGGAATTATAAACACCTCTCCAATGAAATATTAAGTGTAAATGCAAAGAATTGAAATGGCCATCTATAATGAAAACTAAGAAATCAAGTTAGAAGTAAGATTAGCCAAAACTTGTTTAGAGTAGCCATTTTTTCTTACTTTCTTGGTGACTATTTGTTTGACAAATTTAAGTTTTATTTCACTTTATATACACATAAATAGAACTTATAAAGGGAAAAATAGAATATTTTAGAATATATTAAGAACAACAGGATCGAAAAGCAATTTTATCTTGCAACATGAGCCCCATCACGATTCACTAGTCTAATTGCATAGCATTATTGATATCTAGTATTACTTAGAGAAAATGTTTATAAGTAATATATCATCACAATTCATAGGACGTTGGGTAGACATATTCTTTATACATTGGCTACCTAACTACTTGAAGATACCCATTAGAGTTTGGGAAACCTATTAAGCTCGAAGTTATCTACATTTTAATTCATCTTTTGGAAGAAAAACTTATGGAATATTGTTCCATGATGATAATCCCATAAATGGTCATTTTGAACCACTTCTTTTCAATATGCCTATTTGTATTCCTAGTACCTTTGTGCAAACAAATGGAAATTTGTGTGAAAATAAAGGAGCAAGGATTATATAAGTGAACATAGTACCAAGGATGATTGATACTAGTTGAATACAGGTTGGAGAAGGAAAGTGAGTCCACTATTTAGTTGAGATTCCAAAATAGGGCTTAGTTTATCCTATTTCCTTCATAACTTCAAAAGTAGCATTTCTTATCAATGAGAAGAGGTATTCAACAATTCAATACATGATGTGTTCCTAACAAAGGTAACATTTTTTTAAGTGATATTTTTTTGCTTTAATGGAAGAAAAAAACTATTTATACTCTTTAGAATAGCCCACCACAATGCAAGCATGTCTCTTTGCATCAAATGTTTTATATGGTACTCTAGTATATGCGTCCATGTAAGACACTAACATGTTGTACGGTGATTGATTGAAGGTTTTATTCCATTGCATTTCTTAATAGGAGTCATGTTAAGGAATTATGTATTAAAAATAAGGCCCAACAATTAACTTGAACATTTGGCCTATAATTTAGTCAACAATACTTTTGTATGATGCAAACAATGTGTCATCTTAACCAATGTTTAATTTTCCCCTTTTATAATCAATTTTATTGAGGTTTGTGAGGTGCATATCTCTACCAAGGGATTCTATTCTACGAAAACTATTTTTTTCAAACTAGGCTCACATACTCATCACCATTTTTTGATCTCAAACATTCTGTATATCAAGTGCATTGATTTTCACCTAATTCCTTAAATATTTCATAGACATGATAGTTGTTATTAAATTAATATACTTAAATGTACCTATAAAAGTCATCAATTAAAATTAAAATATATTTCACACTTGGTAGTGATGGTTTGTTCACATAGAAAAAGTCACTACAAATAAGTTCTAGTTGATTCTAAGATCTACATGCCACCTTTCCTTGATCTCAAATGGACCTAGGTGATGTTTTTAAAGAACAAACAATTCACATACTCCGTAACGGTGATGATATTAGCTATTGTAGAAACCGTGTCATGTTTCACCATCAAAAAACAAAGTGTCCAATCAGATTATGTTGTTATCGTTGGTCTAATATATGAGTGTAACCAATATTATAACTCTCTTGGGAACAACATGGAACTTGTATGATGCATTTTTGGGATCAAGTAAGACTTCAAAAAAAATTTCCCTATTTTTCACATCCTCAATAGCTAACAAATTTACTGAAAATTCATCCTTCTTATAGTCTAGGTAAGTTGTGGTATTGACAACAAGTTAGCAGACACATTTGGTAGGTGATGAAAATTGGTGATCACAACAATTTTACTCTCAAAACTACGAAAAGCAAGAATATTAAGTGCACAATCACGTGCTACAAAATTCTTATTTTCTACACCTAAATTTAAGAAGAAAAAGGTAAAAGCATATTTATCCATATGGTGGGTAAAACTAGAATCAACTATCCACTCACTCTAAGTAGTGTGGGCATCTAAGTAGTGTGGGCATGTAGGGAATCCAATCATATAAAAAAATATATAATGTAAACCATGTCTTTTGGAAATCAATGTTGGGGATTGTTTTATCATGCGTGTCATGTATGCTTCAAGTTTTTTGACATTATTTTCCGATTCATTGATGCTATTCCATCAAGACTTCTCCATGTTTCCTAATTTCCCACTATAATTAAATGTCCTTTTATTTTTACCCTTCTTATCTTTGTCATCATGCTTTTTCTTCTTATTCAATTTCATGCACTACCATATATTATCAAGTTGCCCTATCTACCTCTTTCTCTATAATTCAGTTATCCTTTTCCCTTCAATAGGTGGGCATGTTTAGTGATGCTTAATTTACCTTCATCAAGAAAGTTCTCTTATGGCATAATAAATCCAAAACATAGAAAGAATAAAAGGTATAGTCCTTAACATCTCCTTTATGGGATGTCTCACTAGAACATAATATCAAGCGTAATACATCATACAAAATCTCCATACTCATGAGGATTTGTTTAATGAAATATCTATCTTTATTCCAAAAGTCTTTCACACATTCATCCAATTTCAACTACAATTCCTTGGCATGATCCAAGTAATGCTTAGTCGTTTTAAAAGAGAGACGATACAAATAAAATAACTCTTTCTTAATATGTTTTTCTAGGAATTAAAAAACATAAATTAGATGGCTTAGAATATCCAATATTTTTACCTACTATGGTTTTTATGAGGTTGTATCCAAGAAATATATGAAATAAGTAGTCTCAAACTTTACAACATAAATTCTAATTTTAA
>LPNX010547444.1:0-22704 GCA_001517045.1 Pseudotsuga menziesii | reverse complement strand
CCTGCTATTTAAAATTTACAATTTCAAGAAATTTTTATAGAACAGTTATGATCATGAATGTTGAAGAAGATAACAACTAGCAAGGGAAATTCAATACCCCCACCCAGGAAGCAGAACTGGTGGTGGAAATGAATTATGACATTATGTATACCATACAAAGTCTTCAAGAAGACTTGTAAAGTTTTAGAGATGAAAATCTGAATGAAAGAAAGGAACATCAAGCAATCAATGAAGCTGCTACGAAATATGATGGGAGGAATCCCATAGGGGAAACTCACTCATTCCACAAACATGATCAAAAGGGAACATTACCATAAACGGGCCAGCAGCCCAAGAGAAGAAGAAAAAGAGGAACATACCCCTGAACCTCCAGAAGGAGAATATCATAGCTCTTCCAGTGATGACTCTCTTTCTCCATGCAGAAAGAAACAAAGAAGTGATGAAAATATTAAGGGGGAGTTTAGAAAAATAAGAGCCCTGACTTATGAAGGGGAAGCAAACACTAGGAAGAAAGCTAAAGAGTGGTTTTTGGGTATGAGCAAATATTTATGATTTCATAACAACTTACTCGAGATGAAGGCTCGGCTTGCGATCTATAACTTAAATGGATAAGTAGCGAGATGGTGGAGAGATTTGAAACATACCAAGAAAGATGAGTTAAGGGAAATACACTCGAGTAACTTCCGCAAAATCGTTCAAGAAAAATATATGTTGGAAAGGTTATTCAATAGAAAAGTGAAATAGTTCATGGTCTACGTATGAGATCCATTACTATGGATGCTTTTACTAACAGATTTTTAGATTTTCTACATTATGTACCGTACATCAAGGACAAAAAGGTAAAAATCCAGCAGTTTTTAGGATGTCTTCCTCCCAACTTTTGGGATAGGATTTATTTCGACATGCCTAAAACCTTAGACACCACATTGCACACAGCTAGGATCTACGATGAATATGGACATCTAAGGCAAGAGAACATGAACATAAACAAAGACAAGTATAATAAATTCTCTAATAACCACAAACCAGGGTTTAGCCCACCCTCGTACACAAAATAGAACAATAGTTTTCCAGCAAACAAGAATTTCAACAAATCTTGTACAAAACTATATGTACCAGCTCCAAATTCTAACAAGCGAGTCGCAGCTGGGGGAGCCAATGCTACCCCGATAGATATCAAATGTTGGAAGTGAAGCGGGCCTCATTATGCCCGACATTGTAAGAACAAGACCATTGGGGCCTTGCACAACTTATAAGAAGAACCAACAATCAAGGAAATAGATGAAACACCATGGATTCATGTAGCCTTGGATGAGTGACAGGAAGACAATCAGGCTACCATGGTTGAGATACAAGGTAAGATCTTGAAGACTTCTATTTCAATATTTATTGACCCCAGTGCTTGCTAAAGCTATGTATCGCCTAAAATTATTGATGTATGCAAACTAGGAAAAGTAAACCATGACAAACCTTGGCTGGTACAATTAGCCATAGGTACAAAACAAAAAGTTTTGGAAATAGTTAAATATTGCGAGGTAAACCTTAATGGTTTTCCAACAAAAGTAAACCTGAACATCCTACCCTTAGGTTTGTATGATATACTTATCAGCATGGACTAGTTGGAACAACACCATGTCATTCCTGCTTGCTTACACAAGTCAATCTTGTGTACATATAGGCAAAGGAATCAAGTGAAGATTCAAGGCATTCCAAAGAAAGTTTTTGTAAGACAAATATCTTCCTTACAAGAAAAGAAATGCATTAGTAAAGGATGCAAGTTGTTTGCAGTAAATATCTGAGACATATTGGCTGAAAGAGAACATCACAGAATAATTTCTTATTCTTTTAGAATTTAAGGACATGTTTCCTAAGGAAATCATAGGATTACCTCCGAAACAAGACCTAGATGTTTCCATAGAACTAACACCAGGATCGGTTCTAGCATCCACATCCCCTTACCGCATTAGTGTACTATATCTGGTGGAACTTAAGCTGCAGTTGTAGGAATTAATTAAGAAATTATATATCCAACCAAGTGTGTCCCCTTGGGGAGCATCTATAATTTTCATAAAGAAGAAGGATTGTACGATGCGGATGTGCATTGATTACAGTCAAATTTACAAGATGCCTATGAAGAACCGATACCCACTCCTTAGGATTGATGACTTGTTCGATTAAGTAGGAGGATCCAAGATCTTTCCAAATATTGACCTACGATCCCGGTACCATCAAGTGCGGAATCACGATGAGGATATTCACAAAACCACCTTTTGTACAAGGTACAGGAACTAGGATTTTTTAGTAATGCCATTCAGGTTGACCAATGTAACCGCAAACTTTATGTGTATGATGAACACTATATTCAGTAAATATCTCGATAAATTTGTTTTGGTCATTATAGATGAAATCCTAGTTTACTCTAAGAGTAAAGAGGAACACGAAGAGAACCTTCACATAGTACTACGAGTGTTAGGAGAACATCAAATTTATGTTAAGTTCAGAAAATGTTATTTTTACAAACGATAGATACACTACGTGGGTCACATTATCTCTGAGACAGGGATAGTCATGGACCCAAAAAATATTAGAGCCATAGAAGACTAGCATACCCCTACCAGTGCCACTAACATTAGGTCCTTTTTGTGACTAGCTGGATATTATCGGAAGTTCATTTAGAACTTCTTGAGAATATCGTGTCCCATGACTTCCTTGCAAAAAAAGGAAAATAAGTTCTTATGGATGACCAAGTGCGAGGAGATCTTTCAAAAGCTTAAGCATCTTTTGACGACTACACCAATACTATGAATTCCCGATCCTGATGGGGATTTTGTTGTTTGCACAGATGCAAGCAAGGAAGGGCTCCGAGGAGTACTCTTGTAGAATGACTATGCTATCTATTATGAATCGCAAAAGTTGAAAGAACATGAGAAAAATTACCCCACACACGATCTTGGGTTAGCTTCCATCATTCACGCATTGAAGATGTGGAGGCACTACCTCACGGGAAGGAAATTCCTTCTAAAGATAGACAATATGAGTATGAAGTATTTATTTGAGCAACAATATTTTAATGCTAGGCAAGCCAGATCGTTCACTTCCCTTAGATATTACCATTTCGAACTAAAGCATATTAATGGAAAAGAGAAAAATATCATTGATGCTTTGAGCCAACAAAATCATATGATATATGAGGTGGCATTAAGTCAAACTGATTCGTATTTGCATGAGAGGATTAGCACGGCCAACAAAGTTGACCCTTTCTATGTAGAAATCCTCAAGAAAGTCCAAGAGGACACGTTGTTTCAACAACATAAAGAGTACAAGGTAGATGAAATAGGACTATTATGGTCCAATAAGAGATTGTACGTTCCGATAGGAGGGGACATTCATTTTGGAATCATCACGGAATTTCATCGGACACCCTACTCGGGGCATTCAAGATATCAAAAGATGATATCCGTCGTTAAGGGACACTTTTTTTGGCCTAAGTTAAAGGCCAACATTGTGATGTTTATCATGAAATGTCAGGAATGCCAGCTGGTCAAAGCTGAGCATTAGCATCCTTAGGTATTTTGCAGCCACTACCCATTCCAGAATGGAAGAGGGAGGTTATTGGTATGGATTTTATCACCAGTCTACCAAAAAGTAAGAATCAAAATGATTCTATCTTTGCAGTAGTTGAAAAATTGTCAAAATCAACACACTTCATTCCAATGAAGTTGACCTACAAGGGAGTACACATTTCTAATATATTCTTGAAGGAGATATTTAGGTTCCACACGATACCCAAGGCAATCATCTCAGATAGAGATGCTAACTTTATAGGAAAATTTTGGAGATACTTATTCTTGAATTAGAAACGCAGTTGAACTTTAGTACTGTTCATGACCTGCAGACAGACGGGAAGATAGAAAGAGTAAACTCTATTTTTGAGGAAATGCTTAGGATGTATGCCATGAACAACCCCACCAAGTGGCAATACTACCTACATCTTGTAGAGTTTGCGTATAACAATGGTTACCAGAATTCCACCAAGATGAGTCCCTTTGAGGGACTCTATGGACGAAAGTGTAGAACACCAGTTACTTGGGATAGCCGAGTGAATCAATTCATGTTAGGTCCTAATTTATTAAACGACTTGAAACAACTAGTTACCAAGGTCCAGATGAACCTTAAAGATGCACAAGAATGCCAAAAACATTATGCAGATAATAAAATAAAGGATAAAGATTATCAAATAGGAGACCATGTCTACTTGAATTTAAAAGAAAAATGAAGCTCATTGAGATTGGGAAGGTGTTGTAAGTTATCACCTCAGTTTTGTGGACCTTTCGAAATACTTGCAAAGAGATGGCCAGTGTCATACGAACTAGCATTATTCGCACACATAAGGGTACATAATGTTTTCCATGCATAATTATTAAATAAATATGTTTATGATACTAAACATGTGGTGGATTGGTCTTTATTACAGATAGAACCTGAAGGGGAGTTTTCCCATGAACCTATTCATATATTGGATAAGAGATAGGTGCAGCTCAAGAAGCGCACGGTAGTCCAGTTGAAAGTGCAATGGAAGCACTTCGGAGCCAAGGAGGCTACTTGGGAGAATGAGGCCACCATGAGAAAGGATTATCCTTCCTTGTTTCATGATCTCATTCTGAGTCCCTAGAACACCAGCGACGATGTTGTTCTAAGAGGAAAGGAATGTAATATCCCAAATTTTGGACCTAATACTTACAGGCATGAGCCTATTGATTATGATGATTATCTTAATGTTTTATTTTGATATACTCGGTCAAAGACCCCACTATATATGAACATGGTGATTTGTTTTATAGATTGGGCATAAGCCAATTATGATGATGATATATATATGCTTGTTTTGTGTTGGGAGTGGACCCTGAAGCAAATGATTGATGACATGTTTTGTGTTGAGCGAGGAGCTCTGGAGAACATAAGTAATTGATGTTTTGTGTTGAACGAGGAGCTCTAGAATAGATGAGTAATTGATGTTGTGTTGAGCGAGAAGCTCTGGAGAACATGAGTAATAGAGTTGTGTTCAGCATGAAGCTCTGTAACACATGAAAATATAATTTGTAAATGTTTGGCATAATCCTTGGCCGTTTGTTATGGAGAGAAATTCCTATGGCTTGGGCTACCACAACAAATAGCTTGACTCTAGAAATCAATCATTTCCAATATGCAATAGAAATTAAATGCCTAACACTAAAGGATCATACCTCATACCTTATTCCAGACGGTTGAAGTAGATCCCCGTTGAGCTTTCCAATCTTTAGCTTGAATTGATAGATTACTTCCACAAGTAAATAATAAAAGCATTCTATATATTCTGGTGTTAGATATATTTTAGCATATATAATCAATAATGTATAAGCATTTGACATAATCCCATGGATAAAATATTCATTCAAACACACATTATTGGATAGGAAAAGATATTTCTATTAATATAAATCAGAGATTACAAGATACAACCTCTAACGACACGTCTGTGAACTGAAGAAATTGAATCCCCCGCTTGGGCCTCCACCACCTCAATCCTCCATCTCTTGATAGAAAGCTCACAAGAAAAAGGTAAGCTTGGGGAGAACACACTAGTGCTCCAAGGGACAAAGGGATGCAGACTCAAGCATAAGTTCTGGTAACAATGGACTATAGTTTCTTTGCACTCAATTCTCTCTTCTTGCCTTCAATGTACCAAGGGGTTCCTTATATAGCTTTCAAAGGGGTAATGAAAGGTCGAATTCGAGTGATATCAAGGCATAGGGAAGGCCAGGAGTCAAATGAGTCGGATCCATGTCAAGGAAAACTCCAAAAGGATTTGGATTATGCACACATCGTGATGTATGCGGTTTTAGTGGTCAAATCCGCGTATATACGCGCTTATAGGTTTAAAAGTCGCATGTATCATTTTTCACATGTTTTTAGGGATGATCAAGGAAACATCAAAGGACAAAAAATGGTCCATGGGGTCTAAGGAGTCTGCAACCGGACAGGGGAAGGCCATACAAAGTGTGATTCACCTGGAGTGGTGAAATTGGCTATAACAGATGCCCCCTAATGTGTGAGGTCAGAGGGGTCATACGATGGATGAAATACATTATAAGTCCATCCTATAGGTGGAGTTATGAATGATCCCAAATGGAAGACGAGCCACCCAATTAGCATAGTACACTAATACAACTCTGCACATAACTGCAAGTACATATAGCAGTCTCGGATACATAAGAGTATAATGTCCATGAATAGGCATGGTACATGATATCACATATGTGGTCATTTCCACGTACAATATACATAGATCAGAATCTCCATGATGAAGATATACAAAGGACCATGATCTCCATAATGGCTAAAGATATAACAGATCAAGATCTCCATAGTTGCTGGAAATATCTGACATATACTAGAATCAAGTCACGAGAGATGAAATCTCATGAACACTGGAACGATCAAGGAGGTAGAATATAAGAGATGCCACCAATCTGGAAAGTATTCTACACAAAACGATATGAGTACATGTCCTACTATGCGAATAGAGGTGTCGAGGTTGAACATAGTAGTCCATCGTCTGATTACCGGTCATTAATGTATACCGTTAACAGACGCGAGATCACCCATCGATAATGAAAATGGAAATCAAGGTACTAAAGTGAAAACTAACAAGTGTGAACAAATGTGTTGAGGTCAAACACTTGAGAGGATCCATCGATTAGGGGACATTGATGTGTTCCCAAAAATTGTCGATGGAGAGAGAACCTACCACTGATGACTACAAGTCTCGAGGCACTCAAAATGACTCTAGATTCCAATCCCAGAATAAATGATCTGAAGTCGATGGGATGAAATCCGCTAAAAGGAGGGCATTAAGGCATCCCCCATCATCCAACATGAGGTACTCGGCAAAGCTGTATAATGTAGAAGGACTCGATCATAAGGTGGATGAACCAATAACTGTACCAGGAATGTCCGACATGCAAAGTCAAGATAACTGAGGAATGGCCGACTCAGGCTTCAAATTCCTTTGAACAAGAGCATAATGGTGTATGTTGACTGAATGAAGGTAGCATAGACTCGATATATATACCGGGACATCTCTGCGACATAGGAGGCATCAACAGAGGCTCCATAGGGACTAGAAACTTAACTAGTCGGTGGAGATAAACTCAGATAAATGTGTACAACTCCTAAATTCAAACTATAGCCCAACCAATGGATGTGATATACAGTGCTCTATTCGAAGGAGACACGACTCGATAGCTGCCATAGATAACATCTTTCCTTGTTCATCTTTTTGTTCTTTTGATTTTTTTGGACTTTTTCAGTTATTTAAAAAGCTTGAAAAAAGAATAAAACAACTTTATATTTACAAACTAGGAGGAGATGAGTGTCATAAGGGCAAAAAAACTAGTTCCAAGCAGTGGAACATACCTATGCTCAATGGAAGGATACATGTGTACGATATCGACACTCGGGGGAAAATTGCCTCCCAGTAAAAAGGGAATCAAGCTGTGAAGAATATAAAAAATGGCTCTGAATGGCTAGGAATGAGACAAGCTTGGACTATATGGATGAAATGCAATGTCAGGGAAGCTGACATAAAGCTCAATAAGGCAGGTAAAGCTCATGATAATACATTCAAAACTTGACATGAGGGAGTCCTTAGGGAAATAGGCAAACAAAAGATCAAGAGGAGTATGAGGCTCTTGAAAAATGTCACGGAAGTACTATACAATAGACTCCCACACCCTAAAGGAGAAAACATCAGCATGGGAACCAAATGCAAATAAGGTGCTAACTAGGGTACCCATGTAAGGTGAAGCTCTACCACTCATATCATGCCACTTCTAAAGCAGCAAGAAGGTTCCGTGACATAATAGAGTGGGTTCGTACCTTAGGTCATGATGAGATGGTAATAAGGTTATGCAAAATGAAAATGGTGATGAAACCTAACCTATATGCCAGTATAGACATGATACCTGAGATCGGCATGAACGTGTCAATCCAATGGCTGAAACGACAATGAAAAAGGTCCTCTACATCATGAATTATGTCAAAAATGGTCCAAAATGGTTAGAAAATGTCAAAACTATAGGAAAGGGGATAAAATTTTCAAATATTTGAAAATTTTCTATAAATAGTAAACAATTCAAAATATTATAAATCATTTGAAACTTTTACCCATTTGAGCTCTGATTTTCAATAGCGAATTCTAGGAGATCCAGCCGGCAGAATCCACTACCGTTTCTTCTAGGTATTTACTCATGCTCTCTTCTTTCATATTGATATATTTTTTTATGAATTTCCATGGTCAAATAAGGTTTCTAGGCCAACCCAAAATGGGTGCTATAGTCCACACGGAAATCGGGGTTTTTTCCACGTATAGGGCTGGATATACGTGAAAAATGGTCTCAAACCCGCGTACATACGTGGCTATTTTGAAAATAGTCATGTATGAGGCTGCACATATGGTTTTTTCAATAAAATAATGGGAAAATTTGTAATTTCTTGTGTAGGATGGTCCTAGAGTGGAGAGAGCGTGAGCATGGTGAATTAGAGGAAGCAATAAGGGCCGATCTAATGGCTCAAAAAGCTCTATGTGCATGGGGACTCTACATGTTTCGGTGTCTTGGTGGTTTGAGGGCCAAACCAAGACTATTGCAGATGCTGGTGGATTACTCGGATCCAGACTCAGAGTCCTTCTGTATAGATGGGATGTCCCTCACCATAGAGGTGGAGGACATATACTTCATTACTAGGCTTTCTAGACGAGGGGAAGTGGCGAACCTTCATTCCTGTGGTGGGCCAAGAGGTGGCCTGACTATCGACGAGTACATTGCAGTGTACTATTATCCAGACATAAAGAATGTGGGGAGTCAGGTCCCTACCAACGCTATACAGGTGTTGGGCCTAAAGGCCATATTATTGACATTGGGAAGGATAGCAGGCTTGGAATCACTCCACGAGGCCTCGCGGCCTCTGATGTTCTATGCAGTTGAGTGCATCAGACCCACAATCTATGACTAGAGCACTACACTACTGAGCAACGTGAAACATCAGCTCAGTGAGTGTAAGGCTGGCAGAGTGCGGAACTTCGGGTTCAATCGTATTTTGAGCACATTTTTCTTCGAGCATGTTCTAGGATTGAGCCCTAGAATGGACGTCCTCTTCATGGGGTTTGAGATCTGGCCCACTAGCGTTGGGAAAATGTTATGCGCAAATTGGGGGGTGGTAGGGTGGCCAACCCATATCCATTTGACTTCTTTTCATGGTGGCAATGACAGATAGTTTCCATCGACGACTACCCCTATGCAGGGATAGATTTTCGGGGGGACCCAGACATGTCGTTACCACCAAGATCAGCATATGATGATATAGGTAACGAATCTCAACCCTCTCTTTTTAAATTTTGAGTTATTTAATTTTTTTGTATTTTCTTGATTATATGGAATCAAAAGACATATTTTTGGGTGATAATAAATAGTGACATCTACCATTTGTGTGCATATGTGGGACCATGGTGGCCAGAGGGCTTCCCTCGTCATAGACAAAAGGGAAGAGGAGATCACATCATGGGTGTGGATGCAGAGCAAACCATCCAGAGCATTCATACCAACTTTGTGAGACTGACACATAGATTTCCCATGGCGCAAGTCAAGGACTTGCTTGAGGCTATGTAGCGGCAGGTGGTGGGTGTACCACCCGCATGGGTGCATTTATTTCGATGGCTAGCTAGAGCCATAGTGACCTTCCATGATCACAATGACCCTCCTCCTCCATAGGATTAGACACATGGGAGTGTATACATTTGGTACGACCGTGTATTATGTGATGGTGGCTTGAAAGCCCCAATTTTGTATCATGACACTATGTATTATCACGTTTTGGATGTATATATAAAAAGTTTTATGGTGATCGATTTATTTATTTACATGTGTAAAAATTGTGTTTGTGATTAATTTATTGTGAATGAAACAAATGCCAATCTAACACGTAGTTAGCATATGAGTCAGCAACCTGATTATTATTTCTTGGAATATGTATATATGTTATATTGTCAAATTGTTGTTCTAACAATCTCACACATAAGAATCTTCTCAATAACGTCGGATCTCTAACATGGTACAAACCATTGAGCTGTGACACTATTAAATCTGAATCAAGACATACCTCAAGAGACAAAACACCATGTAAAATGGCATCCTGTAGAAGCTCGATAACAGCACTGTATTCAACAACATTGTTGGAAGATGGCCGTAGACATACGCATTCTGAAGACAGTACCTGACTTATAGGAGTATAAATCACCCAAGCAGCAGAGGCTAAGTGTTGAGTGTGACGGCTTGCACCATCCACGAATCCTGTGTAGGTGGAAGATTCCATTGACCTCTGCCAAAAGAAACGAAAACCAATCACAAACCCGATCACGATAAGAAAAATACCTAACTATGCAAATTTGTACAATAATATACAATAAGCAGCCTTGGCTGAAGATTATGCATAGTATGTCTTGAGATAGAGCCCATTTCCAGGCTCCACCAAGGTTGTTCCTTCATAATCCACCAACTCATACGCACCCTTCTCTAACACACGCTTGACCATGTAAGGACCACGCCACATAGGATTAAATTTTCCTGCCCCCAAGGGTTCTTTCAGTTGATCCCACAAAAGGACCAAGTCTCCTTCACTAAACACCCTTGGACAGACAGAATTATCATACTGGACCTTTACGCGACGTTTATTGACTTCTAGAGCCACCAAGGCATCCCGATGTTGCTCATCAAGTTGCTCAAGGTGAACCAAATTCTCATCCAATGGGGGAGTGTCTGGTAAGAGTTCTACAACTAGATTCAACAAAGGAATTTTTCATTCAACTGGAAATATCGACTCCACTCCATGTACAAGCTGATATGGAGAAAAACCTGTGGCAGTCTTAACAGCTGTTCGATATGCCCACAAAGCAGGATATAACATGATGTGCCAATTGTTCTTGCTTTGTGTAATGGTTCATTGGAGAATGGATTTGAGTGATTTATTCAGTGCCTCTACCTATCCATTCACTTGGGGGTAGTAACAAGAGGAATGCTCTTGCTTATACCCCATCTTAGATTCCAACTCTTCCATCATACGGTTCTGAAAGTACGAGCCATGGTCAGTGACAAGCTCTTTCGGAATCCCTGCCCTAGTAATAATTTGGTTGAACAGAAAGTGAGTGGCTATATCACCGTTAGATTTTACTGTAGGCATAGCCTCAGCCCATTTCGTGAAGTAATCAACATCCACTATAATATGATGGTGCCCCCCAGCTGAAGCTGGGTTGCAATCCATAAAATCAAGCCCCCACTTGGTGAAGGGACCAGAGGTGATAATGGGATGTAATGGGGTAGGTTTCGAGCACATATTACATGCAAACACCTGGCAAGGGTGGCACCTCTTGACCGCATCAACACAATCCTTAAAGATCGACGGCCATAAATAACCCGCTCTTAAAATATTTTGAGCTATAGAAAGCCCAGATAAATGATCACCACACCCCCCTCCATGGCAATCATTCAGCACTACCTCATCCTCTTCATGATTTAAACAATGTTGTAAAATGGAATCTACCCCACGGCAGTACAAATTATTGTCCACTATGAGGTAGTTCTTAGAGACGTGACATAATCGTTGTCGTTCATCTCACGAGAGGTGAGTAGGGGTCTTCAGTGTTTGTAAATATATTATGATCTCCCCATACTATGGGTCTAACATTGAGATTAAGAATATGTGTTCATCGACAAACGCATCTTCACAAACCAACTCCTCGGCCTCGCTCAGGAAATCTGATATAAGCTCTGCAAAAATTAAAGACTTCTTCGACTTTGCCAAAACAAAATCGAGATCGAACTCTTATAGAATGACAATCCATTAATTATATTTTCCCCCAATCATCCTTCAGGTGAGGATGAATTGAAATGGATTGACATGGGCCACAACCAAGGTCTGGTGAAGGAGAATATAACATCTCAACCGCTGAACTGCATGTACGGTAGCTAAAGTAAGCTTCTTGACATGAGAATAACGAATCTCTGTGTCAATAAGGTTTTGGCTCAAATAATATATGACATGCTCTTGGAGCTCCTCATCCTCTTGAACCAAATCCATACCAATCATCTCTAAGGACGCGGCCACATATAATAGAAAATCATGGCTATAATCCGGGGTACTAATCATCGAGGCCGATGCTAGGGCTTGCTTGAGTGCATCGAAGGACTCTTGGGCTCGCTCATCCCAATAAAAGGGGGTGTCCTTCTTCAAGAGATGCATGAAGCCTCTAGTCAAATTGGCAAAGTTGACAACAAATATTCGTAAGATGTTTTCCATGCCTTGCAAACACTGAAGATGAAGAATATTCTTCAGGGGAGACAACTGAAGTATTGCCTCAACCTTCAAAGGGTTGACTCTTATACCCTCTTTAGAAACGATGAATCCTAACAAACGCCCTGATTTCACACAAAATATGCACTTATGAGGATTTAATCTAACCAAATAGTGTCGGCATCTTTTGAATACCAATCTCAAGTGATAGGGATGACGCATTCTCATGCGAGAATGAGCAGCAAGGTCATCCAAAAATACCTCTATAATTGACTTGAGATCGTGGAAGATCAAGGTCATTGCCCGCTAAAATGTAGCTCCAGTGTTTTTAAGGTCGAAAGGCATTTTTCGATATGCAAACATTCCCTAAGGACAAATAAATGCAGTCTTATGTTGGTCCTCAAGTTTAATCTGTATCTGATTATATCCGGAAAAGCCGTCCATAAAGGAGAACACCTCGCTACCCACACACTCATCCAAAATCTGATATATAAATGGTGTGGGGAAGTTGTCCTTAGGAAAAGCATGATTCAAATCATGGAAATCAGTACATATGTGGTTTGCTCCCTGCTTCTTATCAACCAGAACGAGGTTTGAAACCCACTCCATCAAGGGAATGGGATATATGAAACCGGCTTTCAACAGCTTCTCTATCTCTGCCTTAATCACAGGTGCTTTCCTAGGATTCACTGCACGTAAATGTTGTTGAACAGGATTAGCATTGGGGTAAGTCTTAATCTCATGCTTGACAATACGAGGGTTGATAGCGAGCATATTGTCGTAAGACCAAGCAAAAATATCACAAAATTCCTTAAATAGCTCGGTGTATTCTAGAATCTCAGCATGGGAACATTCTGCCCCAACATAGACATTCTCTATAATGTCAGGATTGCGAGAGATGTTGATAGGAATCATTGAAGATATGTTTTCCATGTTTCCATCAGCCATCAGACCAGGAGAGCTTAATCGAACCATAGGACTACCAACTCTCTGACTAAGAACTGCCCTAAAATCCTCACGCTGCAAGCAGTCAATATCTGGAAGAAAGTATGATCTATGATGGAGTTCCTCCCATGGTGGCTCAATTCCCGACATAGCCTCAATAATCGCTTCATCTAAAGGGAAAACCGTATCAAGGTAGTCATGTGCTTGAGATGACTGTACTGCCCATGCCATCAGCACATAAGGGTCCTCCTCCTCCATCCGCGAAGAGGAAGGACTAGGCTCTACAACACACTTGAGATTAGCTTGATAAGCTATCATAGCTATAGGTAACGGCACATTCGTCTCGACGGGCTCACTCGAAGTACTCGGTGTAGGAAGAATCCAAGGATCTTCCATATGAATCGTGCGAAAAGACACCGATGTGGTAGATGTCGAAGCCTCATCGGAACTAGATCCTATCATGAGTATTGGTGCAGGACAACTAAAGCTTCCCATGAGGGATGGATACATGCCTACACCCAAACTCCCAGTTGCCGGCTGAGAGTGCTCAACGATCAGGATTGAAGCTCCCCAAGATGCGGTAACAGACAGATTCTTGAATGTCATTTGATCAATCGTTATGATCTTCCCATTATGTGGAAAGCATACAACATGGAATAAGGAAGAAGAAACAGCTTGCATACTATACATCCAATTTCTACCCAGCAAGAGATTGTATTCAAGGGGTGCATCAACCACCTCGACCTCTATCGCAATAGTCTTCCTTCCCAAATGGACTTTAAGGGAAGGAAGGACAACGTGCATCCTAAAATATCTCCCATCAAACGCAGTTAACATGGTTGCTGATTTAGATAGCTCATGAGAACCTAGACCCTTCCAACTGGATAAAGACATCACAGAAGCAGCAGAGCCCTTGTCAATCACAGTGCGCTTGATGGTCATATTAAGAAATTCTACGTGAACCAAAAGAGACACATAGTAGGGCAAGCGAGGCTGAAGTCCTGTGGTTTCAAATTTGATCATGAAGGAAGAATCATCATCGTTCACACCAAGGGTAGAAAGCAACGCCTTCCATTGCGAAGGACAACTTTGAAGCACTTCCAATGCAGACATCGCACAAGGAGAATGGCCCAAATCCTCAACAATTGAATATTTATGGGCGGCTTGGGCATTTGGATTATGGCCTGAATGCTTAAGGAATCCCTTAGGAATGTGAGGTGCAGCCTCCAGTTTATTCATAGGTTTCTCAATGTGCAAAGGGGACCCTGGTGGATCAGGCTCTTTTCCTGGGCTGGCTTGTGACGAACCATAATCTTTTGCACGGGTCACAACTTTTGCAGCACGGACCATGTTAATGCACCCATGACCACTACCCTCCGGTGGATCATGATCATCACCAGACTGGTCATGGGACTTCGAGTTCATATTTTGATTATGCGGTAAAGGGTTAGTTAGCACAGCTGGGCCCTGTGTCAAGAATCTTAAAACTTCTTCAATATGAAGGTGCAAGTAAGTTAGGTGATCGTGCTTACACAACTTGTAAGGGAACTTAACCTTATGTTTAGCTTGCTTGCCCCCCCCATCATTTCAGCCATTCTTGTCATTATTGTTATCATTCTCATTCTTATTCCCACCCTTTCAATTATTTTTACCCTTTTTTTTATTTTGTCTGGGCTACTGGTTACCCTTCTAGTCCAATGATTGCACAGAAAGTACACTCATCGTTTGGGCGGGTTGAGATAAAGCCATAGCTTGTCCCGAAGTAGATTGGTTGATTGACAATTGGCTTACTTGTTTTGGAACCGAATTCACAGGTTTCACACTTGCACAACCCACAATGCCATCAACATGTGGTATAGGTTTGACTTTGGGATCGAAACTCGAACGAGGAGCATTGGGAATAATCTCATACAACAAACTGGACTGAGCATAAATCAAGTCTAGTTCTTGTGCCCTAAAAATCACTTTTTCCTCATTCTGCACTTTGGATGTGGAAACATCCTTCGCTGTATATAGCAATAAGGACTTGAGGAACCACTCGAGGAGGAACTCTCGTGGTATAAAATATTTAATTAACCTCTTCCATCTACGCCACTCTTGAATATGATCAAAGATATGTGTGGCTTTATATTTCTTGAAATCTCGACAAGAGTTCAGTACCAATGTTGTAACGCACTGGTAGCTAGAAGTGATTAATAAAATTCATCGCAAGGTCATCGAACAAAGCGAAATCTCCCCTAGGTAACTCTATATACAACTTTGCGGCAGGCCCTGTAAGGGTGCACTGAAATAGTCTCAAACAGACTAAGTCTTGATGTAAAGAATTTGAAGAGCACCATAGGTGAAATGTAGTAACGTGTTCGCTCAGATCCTCTCCTGATTTTCCCTTGAACTTAGGTATGTCCGAAGGAATCTTGGTAGGGACAGCTTGCCAAGCCGGGTCATGAGCCACAAGATCGTTCTTCAATCTTGATAAGTCAGGAAGATTGAGCATCATGAGGAAAGGGATCCTAGGATGATGAGCTCAATGGACCACTCCCTGATTCATATAGGGCTGATTACCACCATGTCCTTGGCCATAGTGTCCTCCTCCCGTATGACCTGTATAGGGTGGCATGGACACACCATAGTGCGGTGGACCTTCACTAGTAAGAGCTACGAAGGTGTAATTAGGAGAGTAAGTAGGTTGTGGATACCCGCCTCCATAAGGTGAAGAACCCTGTCCATACTACATCCCATAATAAGGTCCATAAGTCATCGCATGCGATGCCCCATGAGACACTTCGTAGGTAGGAAGATACGCTCTGGAAGTAGGGATATACATACCAGAAGTAGGGATATACGCCCCGGAAGTAGTAACATGACCTCTAGAGGTATGAACATAGCCTCCCAAAGAAACAGGAGGTATGTAAACTTGAGACACAATTGGTCTAGTAACCGCAGTATGGACCTGACTCGTAGCGGCTTGAAGGACCACGTGAATAAGGTTGAGGATGTACATTTGAAGAACTAGGGACCGAGGATGAAGGAATCTGAGTAATAATATATGTGCTATCGGCTATCATCACTCGTCTCAGATCTGGTATCCTCATCGAATCGCTAACCCTAGACCTAGGAGGGATATGTGATGTAACTTCCACCACTGGGACGGAAGGTGCAATGTGACTAGTGCTCCAAAACCTCTCCGCATGGTAAGGAATGAGAGTGTCCGCAGGAATAGTGTTAGGCTTGAATTTGGATTCGACATGAGATTCCAAATCATGTGTAGGGAAACCACGCATAGCATAACTACCGTAGCTAGTGCTGGTGGGTTCAAAATGAGTCTTGGCATCCTCCGGCATTCCATACCGGTAACGTGTAAATGGGGAATCAACCCTAGAGTGAGTAGGTCTATCATGCATCGTTCCTATCTCAGAAATCACATGACCTAACTCAGCCAAGTTGGGTGAAGGATCGTAAGTAGGAGTAAACTCCCCATCATCTACACGAATGGGAGAAGGTGGTTCAGGAATACTTTCGAAATGGTCTCCCATGGTGTGTGAATCAATGTGCAAAATAGTCTACCTGGACTATCTAGGTCTCTCTCCTAAAGGAGGAGGATAAGTAGAAGGTGGAAGTCCTGCTAAATGATGAGAACGGCAAGGAGCCGCACTCGAATCCACAATGACTCAAAAAATAGAAAAGACTCTCTATTTACATAAACCCTAGGCCAACTATCATACACAGAGCAATCACTAATAAAATCTAAAGCCAAATGCAGGAAAACAAGGGCTAGATAAATGAGCTCTCGAATGAAGTAGGTATGTCTCACCTAGGAGAGGCTTAAGACTCCTGTTATCTCTAGGGTTGTTCCTAGTGTGTCTTTTCAAATTTTGGATTTGCATTGGTTTTTCATGTTTTAAATTTCATTTTGTGTCGTGTCTTATTATTGATTGTTAGCCCTTATGTTTCCCTTAGGTACCTTAAATCATTAAAAGTTCTATTCAGTAACTAAAAACCTATGTATGTGCAAAGGATTATGTTTTACATGGCATATTTTTACAGACTCGCAGCATATTCCCGAACTGGCAGCAATTTAAGAGTGTGAAGCATATGGAGTTTTGATGGAACAAGGTGGACAAGGAGAAACTCACTGCAGGCACTCGAGTTGTTCTGGATATGACAACTCTCACAATAATGCGTGCTCTGCCTCGTGAGGTGGATCCTGTTGTATATAATATGCTTCATGAAGATCCTGGAAATGTGAGTTACTCTGCTGTGGGAGGACTGGAAGATCAAATAAGGGAACTTAGAGAGTCTATTGAACTTCCTTTGATGAATCCTGAACTCTTTATTAGAGTTGGAATCAAGCCTCCCAAGGGGGTTCTTCTATATGGTCCTCCTGCTACAGGTAAGACACTGTTGGCAAGAGCTATTGCAAGCAACATTGAAGCCAATTTCTTAAAGGTTGTTTCGAGTGCCATAATAGATAAATATATTGGTGAAAGTGCTAGGCTGATCAGGGAAATGTTTGGGTATGCATGAGATCACCAACCATGCATTATTTTTATGGATGAAATAGACGCAATTGGTGGATGCCGTTTCAGTGAAGGAACTAGTGCTGATAGAGAGATTCAGAGGACTCTAATGGAATTACTCAATCAACTAGACGGGTTTGATCAATTGGGAAAAGTAAAAATGATCATGGCCACCAATCGAACAGATGTTCTGGACCCTGCATTGCTTCGACCAGGTCGTTTGGATCGGAAGATTGAAATTCCATTACCAAATGAACAAGCAAGAATGGAAGTTTTGAAAATACATGCTATAGGAATTGCAAAACATGGAGATATAGATTATGAAGCTGTAGTAAAGCTGGCTGAGGGATTCAATGGAGCAGACCTTAGAAATGTTTGCACAGAAGCTGGCATGTCAGCCATCTGAGCAGAGCGTGATTATGTAATTCAAGAGGATTTTATGAAGGCTGTTCGAAAATTAAATGGAGCAAGAATGCCCTCAAGGGTTTAGTCTTTGCAAACGGTGCTGTGACATTTGAGCCAACCATATCATTTTTGGTGCCTTTAGATCGGTGCATTTATCTGGCCATAGCAACTGTCATGCAAAATAGCTCTGTTGTGGATGCATTTTACAGGAGGCATGCTCTCAAGCTCCTGCGTGTATGCTTGTCATCAGTTCTGAATCTGAAGGGAAATATTGCAGGTAAAGGAGTTACTCCGGGACATTTGAGCACGATGCTGATGTCATCCGTTGATCCATCGAGGCGCAGAACTGAAACATTGAATTTGAAGGTCGACCTTGGGGTGAAGACAAAGACACAACTCATGGCAGAGAGATCTTTATTTAAGGTTCTGTTGATGACTGTAATTGCTGCTAGGGCAGAGCCCGAACTTCAGGATCAAGGGCAGCGAGATCATTCGCTTTATGGACAAGAGTTCAGGCTCGTTGGAGCTTAGAGATTGATTTTCAGTATAGTTTCTCAGGCGTTGAGTGCGAAACTTGCCAAGATAATTTAAATTTTCGAAAAGCTATTGGATAATTGTGTCAAATAACCTGCCGGCCGTTCCCAGATGGTCAAATCCACGCCAAAATGGAGAAACAATGTTTCGACATGAAGATCGAAGGCTGCGAAGATTGAGAAGGTTCTGCGAATTGGCATCACATATAAATCGCAAAATTAAAAGATATAGTCTTAATTCACGGAAATCCAATGGAAAGACTTACAGCGTACATGGTGGAGGGTCTTACTGCACGAATAAGCATCTTCAGGGAAAAGATGCAGAGCTTAAGACTGTATGCATAGAAAGTGGGATGTTTGCATTGTGGGAGCAACGTGTCCATGTTACACAAGAGGAGTTTGAAATGGCTGCTGTGAAGGTTATGAAAAAGGAAACAGAGAAGAACATGTCACTGAGGTTTAGAGGCTCCATTTAGAGTTATAGTTTGCTTGGGAAACCAACTCTGTTTATTGACAGATGTCTCTCTTAGTATTCCACATGTAGTGTAAAAGCATTTTGTAAGGGCTTTGATGTCCAATTTTGTAGGGGATCGAGCCAAGTTTATAGGATCTATTGTTAGTTCTGTTAGTTTTAGATAGAATCTTTTTGGGATACAAAAAGACCTCTCGAACTAGTGAGAAACAGGTTAGCAGATTTTGGGATGATGCTGGATGTATTATGAACCATTCTGTATCGCATAATATCTTTGCAGCTTCACAGGTTCTAGTTTTGAATGTGATATGATGATGTTTTGTTACTGTATATTATGAGTTGTTTTCTTTGATAATTCTTTTATATCTGTGGTCATTAACAATCCATGTTATAATTCTTATTGAAAGAAATAGTTATCTTTTGTTTTATAAACAGTTACAGTTACACTTTATATTTCAGGATCATAGAATCCTTTGCTTGAATGCTGTTTTGACTATTATGTTATCAGATTCTTATGATTTTTCAGCCCTCACTGTCTTACCAACCTGTTGAACACTTGGATCTTTTCTGTGAATAATTGTATTTAATAGTCTGTGACATATACCAGCTGTATATACATAAGTTGTATTGTGATTCTATTCCTGAATACTGTACAAACCTATGATACCAGCCTTAGGCTTTGTTTTAGTCTGTATTTTGATTTGATTTTATTTTGATTTAGTCTTTATCAGACTTAAGATTTCCTTAAGCTTGGATCGCCTGTAGTCTAGGTCCAACTTTAGGGATAACATCTTCTGGCGCCGTTGCCGGGGACGGAGGAGTGAAGATATCTTCCCCGGGAAAGAATGACGACATTGATCAGATCCATCTCTTGACGGTGGACAAGAGCAGGGAATTAGTTAAACTATAGATTTGTTCACCGGGCGACTCCAGGTTTGAAGAATCCATAGGCAATTTTACAAGATGTGTAAGAGTATGGAAACCATGGTGGCACAGAGATTGGCTCCGTTCAATTTCTCAGATATTCCTGGCTTTCCACATGAAGTACCTACCATGGATGAATGGGGAGATTTTCTTCCCCGATTCAGAGAAGAGGAGGAGGACAATCCGGCATATCATGTACTTAAATTTCATCAATACATGGATCAGCTGAATATACATCATGAAGACGTATTGATGAAAATGTTTATGTATTCATTAGATGGTTCTGCAAGAAAATGGTACAGAACTCTTCCTCCTTCCAGTATTTCCTCTTTGAAAAACTTTCATGATACCTTTAATTCATATTATAAGAGGATATACCCAGATGAATGCATTCTTGAGGATTGTTGTAGGGGATATGCATTATCTATGCAGAGGTTAGAGGCAGATTTTTCCAGTAGAGAGGATGAAGCCGATGATTATGATATAAAGAAAGAAGAAGATTCATTATCTTCCTCTAATTCTGTTTCACAAGAAGAAATTTTTCAAAATTTTGATGAGCATCGTAGAACAGAAATCTTTGTCTTTAGAAATTGATCAGAATGCTCCATTGTATGATGAAGACATTAAAATTATAGATTTGGAACTTCCAGATGAAGACATTAACATATCGGTGGAACCTCCAGGAGAAGACATTAAAGTTCTAGATTTAGATCAGCATCAGCCGATTTACTCTGAAGATATCCCAATTTATGATGAGTATCCAGATGAAATAGAGCAGATCCCTACATTAGCCTCTGTTGATTTGAGGAGCAGCCAACAGATGTATGAAAACTCTGAATCAAATTTTGGTGAGGAATAGCATTGTGTAGAAATCAACCATCCTGAATCTGTAGAAGACATTGAGCAGCCATATGTACAATTCAATTTGCAGGTAGCTGAAAGTGGCAGCCATTATGAGGAAGAGGATATACAGAGATGTTTTGATCTTCAGCAAAAGGTAATTCCTTATAATTTCATTGATCCATTTGTTGATTATATGGAATCTTTAAGCAGTTCAAATGTCAGATTGTTTTTGACAAAGGAAGGTTGTCTTTTCCTTTCTGCTGAAATGAATCTTCATATTCCATGGTCCCCTTTATGCATCATTTCTAGATCAATAGATTTGCCAGTGGGGTCGATTAAGTCATCAATAGATTTTTGGATTATATTGGAGAAGACAGAATTTAGGGCAGATATTTTTTCTATTAAAAATTTCAAAGCATGGAGTGATATGAGCATTGATGAAAATTTTTCTTTCATTTTGTCTTCTTATCTAATGTCAAATTCAGAATCTGAAGTTATCTTTTTAAAAGAATTTGCTGAGAAAGAGATTGAAGCTTTGGAGGTAAAAATACAGGAGTTGTCATTTCAAAGTTCTTTTCAGCTGTCTTTTGATATAAGGATTGAGAATAATGATGAGTTTGATAGTCCAAAACGAAGGAAATGGTATGACCCGATAGATGAATACATCAAGGAATCTATCGATTCAGGGTTTCAGTATACATTGAATAATAAATCTGAAAATCAAAATTACAGACAGATGATGATTGTTGTTCCTGTCTTCATTTTGTTTATACACAGATCAAGACTTTCATTAAGTATGCAGATACTTGTATGGCTTCACTGGAAGCATAATTTTACCTGATCAAAAGAAAGTAGTTTTGATTAGTATAGGAGCTGTGAATAAATAAGCTTGATACTTCAAGCATTTCATTAAAGTTTGTATAGTGCGATCAGAGTCTTGTGAGAAGATTCTTTCAGTTTGCAGATTCAATCAGTGGTTTGTTAAGTAGCAGAGATGGGTAATGAAGACTCCAGCCCAACGGAAACAAGGCACAGGTCTACTTGTTATTGGCAGCTCACAGGGAGCATGCCATCCCCAGACGGAGCCTGATGTTATCTCTAGGGTTTTTCATAGTGTGTCTTTTCAAATTTTGGATTTGCATTGGTTTTTCTTGTTTTAAATTTCATTTTGTGTCGTGTCTTATTATTGATTGTTAGCCCTTATGTTTCCCTTAGGTACCTTAAATCATTAAAAGTTCTATTCAGTAACTAAAAACCTATGTATGTGCAAAGGATTATGTTTTACATGGCAGATTTTTACAGACTGGCAGCATATTCCCGAACTGGCAGCAATTTAAGAGTGTGCAGCATATGGAGTTTTGATGGAACAAGGTGGACAAGGAGAAACTCACTGCAGGCACTCGAGTTGTTCTGGATATGACAACTCTCACAATAATGCGTGCTCTGCCTCGTGAGGTGGATCCTGTTGTATATAATATACTTCATGAAGATCCTGGAAATGTGAGTTACTCTGCTGTGGGAGGACTGGCAGATCAAATAAGGGAACTTAGAGAGTCTATTGAACTTCCTTTGATGAATCTTGAACTCTTTATTAGAGTTGGAATCAAGCCTCCCAAGGGGGTTCTTCTATATGGTCCTCCTGGTACAGGTAAGACACTGTTGGCAAGAGCTATTGCAAGCAACA
>LPNX010547427.1:363912-382405 GCA_001517045.1 Pseudotsuga menziesii | reverse complement strand
CCCGGAACTGCGGGGACTTTAACCCTTAGACAATCGGAGGGTTACCCACTATGACTTGACATGACTTGTTTACATTATTGATTCTCCCGATCGGAACATCAGGGCATGACAACATGACTCAAATACATAATAGATACATCCCGGAATAAACATCGGGTTACAATACATAAAATACATAGACGAATACATTCTGAAGTTACAAATACATCAACACTCCCTCTTAACTAGGAAGGTATTCTTTCGACACAATTTTCAGCACTGATCTTCTTCTCTGTATCAACTGGATCATCTCGTCCTTTGCATCTCGAGTCTTGTGAGTCTTCAAGTCATCTTCATCTTCAAGTCATCTTCATCCTTCGAATCTGGATCATCTCTCGATCTAGATCATCACTGCTGGACTGGATCTAGATCATCACTCGATCTGGATCATCATCACTGGACTGGATCTAGATCATCACTCGATCTGGATCATCATGGCTAGACCTGGATCATCACTCGATCTAGATCTCTCGTAGTCATCATAACTAGATCTGGATCATAGCTCGAACTGGAACTCACCTGGTCATCATCATGTGTGTACTATCTCATCATAGGAAGTTCTACAGAGCCAACCTTCTTTCATGATGGGTGTATGCCTACCTCCTCGTAGGTCTTTGGTAGCCCTTACATCTGACCTACTCATTAGAATGGCCAACACTCACATCTGACCTACTTGTCAGAAAGGCGGTAGCCCTTATATCTAATCATATAGGACCTAATCCTACAATCACATCAAAATGGTCAGCACTCACATATGACCTACTCATGAGAAAGGCGGTAGCCCTTACATCTATGTAGGAGCTCATCCTACATTAGAATGGCCAGCACTCACATCTAACCTACTCGTCAGAATGGCTCTGCCCTTACATCTGACTTGCTCGTCAGAATGGCAGTAGCCCTTACATCTGTCCTACTCGACAGAATGGCCAGCACTCACATCTGACATGGGAGGAACCAAATCCTTTAGCCATGATCAGAATGGCTCAGCCCTTACATCTGACCTGCTCGTCAGAATGGCGGTAGCTCTTACATCTTCCCTACTCGACAGAATGGCCAGCACTCACTGTTAGAATAATCAACCCATAGTATTTACCCACTTAGACATTATTTCATTTATTTTGTCTTATTTGCCTAGTCCATGAGTCCCACCATGTGCAAGTTGCTAATTGCCTATCCATAGAGGTCAAACTTGCCATCTTTGACTCATGTAGCGCCCTTGAGAGCTTTAGGAATCAAATCTGCTTTATTCCTGGCCTCCTAGGCACCCATCTGCTTTTTCTGCTTTATTCCCTGCTTTTTCAGTGTTTTAAGGCACATAGGAAAGCAAGACTAGGTGAGGTGAATCAGCTTTGTTGCCTCTTCCTCCTCCACTCATTCCTCCATGCTTTTGCATGTATGAGCTGCCATTTGACCACTCTTTAGCTTGCCCATGCGCCCTTGCTAATTCATGGGGTCCTTGATAGATTTGGGATCGGCTTTTTACACCTATGGGGGATTTGCCTATTTTGGGTAAGCCTGCTTTATGCTAGATTTGGATGCTTCCTCATGCATTCGATTTGCTCATGTATTCTATATATTCAACAGCCTATGTTATTACAGGGTTGGCTATTGTACACTCAGTTAATACAATTTAGTGTTACAGCTCCATATTCAGTCTCCATTGTTGATAATTTTGCATGATCAATTGTTAATTATTGTGAGTGTATTCAATCTATTGCAGGCCTAAATTTCTACACTCACATCTGACATGGGAGGAACCAAATCCTTTAGCCATGAGTAGAATGGATCAACCCTTACATCTGACCTACTTGTCAGAATGGCGGTATCCCTTACATCTGTCCTACTCGACAGAATGGCCAGCACTCACATCTAACATGGGAGGAACCAAATCCTTTAGCCATGAACAAAATGGCTCAACCCTTACATCTGACCTGCTCGTCAGAATGGCTTTGGGACTCATCACTTTCCCTTGGAGGAAACCTCGATCTGGAGAACACCAAGCTCCTCCCTGGAGTACTCGAACTTCACTCTGGCTAATGGCTTCGTCAACACATCAGCTATCTGTTCCTCCGTTGCAACATATTGGAGCTTCACTGCTCCCCTCTGCACCATATCCTTGATATACTGATACTTGATCTCGATATGCTTTGACTTGTCATGGAACACTGGATTCTTTGACAACTTCATGCAACTTTGATTGTCACAATATATACAAGTAGCATCCAACTGGAGATCAAATATATCGGACAGTAGCTTCCACAGCCATACTGCCTCACAACTAGCTGAACAAGCTGCGACATACTCTGTTTTAGCTGTACTCAATGCCACACAAGATTGCTTCCTGCTAAACCAAGAGATCACACCTGATCCCATACTGAAGCAACACCTTGAAGTGCTCTTCCTATCGATGGCACTGCCTGCCCAATCTGAATCAACATAACCCTCTAGGTTAATATTTTGATTCGCATCATACTTGAGCCCATAATCAATTGTACCCCTCAAGTACCTCAGAATATGCTTTGCAACAACTAAGTGAACATTTCTTGGATATGTCAGGAACTGGCTCAAGGTGTTCACAACAAAGCAAATGTCTGGTCTCGTGTTCGTCAGGTACATCAATGACCCAATCATCTGACGATACATTGTAGCATCAACCGTCTTTGAAGAAGCATCATTCAATAGCTTTAGGTTCGATGCCATAGGTGTGGCCATAATCTTGCAGTCCATCATCCCAAACCTCTTTAGGATCTATACTGCATACTTCCCTTGTCCAAGGAAGATTCCATCCGCACTTTGCCACACCTCCATTCCTAGAAAGTAATGCATCATACCCAAGTCCTTCATCTCGAACTTGGTAGCAAGCTTTCTCTTTGTATCAGTAATCAACCCATCCATACCTATCACAAAAAGATCACTTACATATAGTATAAGCATCACTGGGTTGTCATCTTCAACCTTGTAGTAAAGGCTGAAATCTGCTTTACTCTTGGTAAAGCCCAAACTAAATAGAAAGCTATCAATTCTGCCGTACCATGTCCTGGGTGCCTGTTTCAAACCGTACAGGGCTTTCTTCAATCTACATACATGAGACTCCCTGTCATGTGTCTCAAAACCAAGTGGTTGTTCTACATACACTTCCTCTTCCACTACACCATTCAAGAAAGCAGTCTTGACATCCATTTGGTGTATCTTCCATTTCATCACTGCAGCCAGAGAAAGTACTGATCTGATGGAAGTGTATCTGGCTATAGGTGCAAAGGTCTCCTCATAGTCTATTCCCTCTTTTTGAGAGAAACCTTGAGCTACAAATCTTGCCTTATACTTTTCAATGCTACCATCTGTAGCATGTTTGATCTTGTAGATCCATTTGGAAGTTACAACTGACTTCCTGTTTGGTCTTGGGACAACATCCCAAACATCATTCTTCATGATTGATTGGTACTCTTCGATCATAGAATCCTTCCATTCTTTTTGTTCTGCCGCTTATTCATAAGTGGAAGGTTCTTTATCAATGAAATCACATAGTAAATATACATACCCGGAACAAGATCTAGTCCTCTTTCTTTCTCTATGATTCTCTTCTGGAGCCCCATATATTTCCGCACCTTGGATAAGTTCTCGTACCCAAGCAGGTTTCCTCTTATGAGGATTCTTCTCCAGAGGTGGATCTACAGGTCTTTGTGGTTCTTCAAATTCTCGATCTTCTTCTCGAGTTTCTTCATTCATGGTTGTATCATGAATTCTAGGTGCTTCCGCTTCTTTAGGTTCTTCAGCAGGTCTCTTTCTGGATTTGTTGTAAGCTGTGTCTTCATCAAATGTCACATCACTGCTGATGTCAATCTTCTTATATCCTGGGAAATATATTCTGTAAGCCTTCAAGCTTTCAGAGTATCCCACAAATATACCCTTCTTTCCTGAAGGATCTAATTTAGTCCTCTTCTCTTTTGGAATGTGGATGTACACAGGACAGCCGAATATTCTGAGATGGCTGACTTCTGGTTTCTTTTCGGAGAAGAATTCTTCAGGAGTCTTGTTCTCGAGTACTCTATGTGGAGTACGGTTTTGTACATACACCGCTGTTCTGGCAGCTTCTGCCCAAAGATGCATAGGAAGGTCTTGATCATGAAGCATTGCTTTTGCAGCTTCCATGATAGTTCTGTTCTTCTGTTCTACAACCCCATTCTGTTGTGGATTATAAGGAGTGGACAACTCCCTCTTAATCCTTGATTCTTTGCATAGCTCCTTGAATTCATTTGAAGTGAATTCTCCGCCATTATCTGATCGAATGGTCTTGATATTCTTTTCAGTATGGTTTTCGATCAAGGCTTTGAATTCTTTGAACTTACTGAATACTTCGTATTTGTTCTTCATGAAGTAAACCCATGTCTTCCTAGAAAATCCATCAATAAAAGAAACATAATATGCATACCCGCTTAGAGAGTTTGATGACATAGGACCGTATACATCGGAGTGGATGATTTCCAAGATTCCTTTTGCTTTGCTTTCATTGCTTGGAAATGTCTTCTTTGTATTCTTTCCTTTCACACATCCTTTGCAGACCCCATCATGTTTTGCTAGAATTTCTGGAAGACCTTCGACAGCTTTGCTTGCAATAGGTAGTGCTCTGTAATACACATGTGCAAGCCTTCTATGCCAAAGTTCACTTGGCTATACTGTGTCATGGACCAAGGCTTGTTCTGGATGGCCCTTTAATTTGTATAATCCTCCTTCTTGTTCTCCAATCACTACCGCATCATCAATAGTCTTTCCTTTTGGCCACATGATGACTTGACCATCTATGAATGTAACCCGCATTCCTTTTGCATCTAATGCTGATATGGAGAGAAGGTTTTTCTTGAGTCCTGACACAAACAATACTTCTTTCATTGTTAGAGATTTTCCAGAGTCTAACTTATATGAAGATTCCCCACTACCTTTTATTGGATATTGGTAGTCATCTCCTAGCTTTACCTTGTGAGGTGATTCATGTTCTAACGGTCTAACAAAGGATTCCTTGAATCCAGTCATATGCTTGGAAGCCTCACTGTCTATAAGCCAATCATCACTACCATGAGTAATGTTACCTGTGAGAGCTGATATCAGAACATATTCATCCTCGCTTGAAGAATCTTCACTTTCATATCTGGATCTCTTCCTGGATGGTTCATCATCCTCTGCAGCATGAGCATGATGTATTCTTTTGTTGCTCTTCTTTACTATCTTCTGTTTGTTAGGACAATTCCTTTCATAGTGTCCTGCTTCATCACAAGTATAGCATATGATCCTAGATATATCTCTTCTAGTATTATCTTTGTGAAAGTTCTTACCTCTAGAACCATGATATTTTCTCTTGCTTGACTTGGAGTGAGACTTGTAGTGTACTGTAAGAGCTTGGTCTTCACTTCCCATCTTCTCTTCTCGAGCTGCTATTCGAGCTTCTTCTTGAGAGCACTCTTCCCATAGTCTGCTGAACTTGACTAACTTCTTCCTAGCACAGATTCCTTGGATGAAAGAATCCCATGACCTAGGAAGGCCATTCAATGTAGTCATTATAATCTCTACATTTTCCACTTCTTCATCAACTACTTCTAGTTTCTATTTGATCTGAGAAACTCTTGGGAAGTAAGACTGGATTGTTTCTGCATTCTAAATCTTCACATTCTTCAGTTGGTTTCTCAGGGTCATCTTTCGATTGATGTTCTTCCCTTCAAACAATTTGGTTAGGGCATCAAACATAGCTTTAGGTGTCTTGAGAGAGGACGCCTATGGGATAAGGTGATCCTTGATAGAATCAGCAATGATCCTTTTTGCCATAACCATCTTCTTCTTGTGTAAGGCCTTTGCCTCATCTCCCTCTGGAACTGGAACCTCCTCATGAATGTAGGAGTCTAATTCATTTTCTTCCAAGACCAAGGAGATCCTATACTTCCAGGCTCTGAATTTTTCAGCTCCCTCAAGCTTTTCATCAAGCTTGGTATGATGAGACATCTTAAATGAGAACCTCAAATGGAAATACAAAAGATTTTATATCTTACCAGGTTCAAGATGTTAGATCTGAAACTTGAGCTGAAATCCTGTCTACCCAAATGCCTTGAAATTTGTCCCTAACTTCGATTTTGGGGAGGAGATCAATCCATTCCTAGGCTTACTGAAAAATTCCTCTTCTGTGAAAAGCCCTAATTTTCGACAGTAGTGACAGGTCCAAAACTAAAAAACCTTAGAATTGGATTTTGCTTCGACAGAAAGATGCACCCTAAGGAGGAGAGTTATTTCACCTTACTTTTGCTGAAAATATGTGGAGGAAGATCGACAAACTAGGAAGCCCTAGTTCCCGCAGCTACACAGTGTCTTATTCTCAGGTTAGCTCTGATACCATGTTAGTTTTTCAACATTAAGCTAGCATTATGTTAGGATCTTTACTAAGAGAATAACAAGTACAACAATCAAACACAAGAGACAATGAACGCAGTGTTTTTGATCGGGGAAACCATAAATGGAGAAAACCCCACAACTTCCTCAGAGATAGAATAAACACAAGATGTAAAACCCTAAAACAGTAAGATGCACTCCCGACAGTAGTAATCTTCTTCTTGTCTAGCCCCAGTGTCTTCTCCTTCCTCAACTATGCGCTACACTTGAGTGTGTGAGTGATGTGTGCTAAATAGAGATCCCAACTCTCTATTTATACTAATCCCGACATGACTAAAACTCTACTAGGGCCGACCTCTACTTGGAGAGTCTAATAACCCTAGTGCCTTGGAACTGCAGGGACTTTAACCCTTAGACAATTGGAGGGTTACCCACTATGACTTGACATGACTTGTTTACATTATTGATCCTCCCGATCGGAACATCAGGGCATGACAACATGACTCAAATACATAATAGATACATCTTGGAATAAACATCGGGTTACAATACATAAAATACATATATGAATACATTTTGAAGTTACAAATACATCAACAGTTGTAATGGACAAAATGAATTATCTCTTGTAAAAGCTCTTTCTTATTTCGATATTGAAGATGGACAAAGTAGAGATCATCCTTGAGAAGGAGCTTGCTTTTATTCCATTCATCATTTTCATTTTCCCAAAGCACTGTGGAGGAAGATTACATGAATCTTTGTGAATCCAAGTTCAAGAAACTCTTTATTTGACCATTCACTTTCACCTTTTTATTTATTGATATCCTTGCAAGGTTGAAGGATCATTGGATGTGCCTTAGTTTCCCTTCCAAGAGAGTGCCCAACTAGGAGCACATCATGGGGATCCCCCATATGTTCCTTCATGAAAACTAATTTAGCACCCAATAAATAAATTCTTTCACGATCTCAAGTTGTACAATTTGGATCAATCCCTTTTGAGGCTCATATGCAACATTGACATTGGAAAACTCTACTACTAAATGGCTTCCCCAAACAATTGAATCTTTCAAAGAATTAAGAACATCTTTTACTAAATTATTGTATACATGTTCATCATTATAGATTCGAACTTTACTTACCAAACTTGGTTTCCAATCATTGGGATATTTTGGTGTAATGAAATGCATCCAATTGTTGTTATCAATCTTAGCCACACATCTGCTCCACAATGAGTATTGTACAGACTTAGCCATTGCATGCTTAATGGTGATGATGGCTATGCTAGAAATGGTAAGATGTCTTCAATGTGGTTGTAATATTCTACTTTCCAAGGTAATGGGATGCTTTGAGGATGAGATCATGTTGGGTGTGGAACCCATCTTCAACTTGACCCTGTGTTTGAATCCTTTATCAGGTGGTATACATGGTGGAAGGTATTTAAGAACCTTCTCATTCTATTCTAATGATTTCTCCATGTCTTAAATATGATGTAAACGATTCATACTTGTGCTTTTAATACCCCCCACAATACCTCCATACTCCACAACAATTTTCATGCCATGAGACAACACTTCGTCTGCTATGTCTTCCTTCCCCAAAGGTATGAATGGGTGTCTAGGAAGGGTACCATATTGAAACCATAGATTCCTTGGCTACTACTCACATAACATAACAATATCAAATGCTGCAATAGATTCATCACATATGAAAAAGTAACTCTTACCAGTGTAAGCAAGTCTTCCACACCCTTGGGTATCCATCCCGGTTATGTATATACCCACCTAATGCATGGATGGATATGATTCTTTTCTTGTTGGTACAAGTGGGATGCAATCAACCTTCATCAAAGCTATCTCTTCTTGATGTAAAGAAAACTCATAATCTCCCTAGAACAAAACAAGTCCTTGGAAATCATCCTACAAGTCAGTGCTTCCTTCAAGAATTTGCAAATATGAAAAATTTACATGTTTACCTCGCACACGAGACTTCTCAAAAATGACATGTGCACAATTAGCCACATATATCTAATCACATGTGTTTTTATGCAACTCTTGAGAGTCATGCAAAATATCTTCTAACCATTCAAGCTTCTCACAAATTTGGATCTTGACACTAGAAGGATCTAACATGCCAATACTCTCCCTAGAAGTGGCTACCATATTAGGATGAAACAAAGGAATTTGATGAGTGAAAAAATAATAATTGTGGAAATAGCTTTTATACACCTCTATCTCTTCATGTCGTGGAGGTGTGATGGCATGTTCCTCCACTAAACTTCTAGGTTCAGTCTCAACAAGTGTATGGTTTCCTTTTTCTCCATAATGAAGTTCTAATATGCTTGAAGGGATAATATTTTATATTCCTCTAAATATTATCCACAAGTGATTTCAACTCTACCAATCCCATCTTCCATTTCACTTGTAGTGATCTCAAACTCACCAACAAAGAATCTTGGGTGTCCATGAGTGGATTCACTCACTGAACTGTCAACAATCCTTGCATTGTTGCTTGGCCTCCCCTTTTGCAAGGTTCCTCAATATACCTTGTAGTTGACTTAGTGGGATGTTCATCAAGTTCATTTGATGATAACCCTTCATTAGAAATGGTTATATGCATGCTTTCTAAGGTCTACAATGTATTAGCAATTTGTTTGTGGCATGAACCCACTACACCAAATTTATGCTTAAAACCCACTTTAGCACTAGAAGACTCTATGCTCTCATTTTCATCCACAAGATGGGGAATTATTTATATTGATGCAAGAAGACATTTATACTACAAAAAATAGTTTTACCTTCATACCTTATCTTAATGTCTTCTTCTTTATGCTCAATGCATTCACTAAAGGAACCACATTGTTCTTTTGGAAGATTGCCTCTCTTCTTCTTTGATGGTCAATTGGTTCTTAGATATTGATTCTCCAAATGAACTGATGAAGCTCCCTCCTTAGTTGTATTAGGATTGAGATTCTTGGATTCTCTTCCTGAAGAGGATCCAAAAAATCTCATCAAGTGGGAAGCAACCGCATCCAATGAAAATTCACATTTGTTCCTCATTCGTCTCCTTTACTATGAGAGGTGGAAAACCTTGATTCCTCTCTTGATGGTTTGCCACTCTTTAAAAAAATAGGACCTCTACATCCAAGGTATATAGTGTGGCACATACCATTCTCATGAACCATATGTAGTCCACCATCAACATACATGATATCATCATCTAAACAAGATGTTTGTTCCTCATCCCATTCAAAATCATTACTAACTGGAACAGGTCTCATAATCGAAAAATATTATTCAACTAAGAGATTGTTTTACATAAGAGTAAATGAAAGTTCTCTGATACCACTGTAATGAACCAATCATATCTGATTGGTTACTAAGTCAACTTTCCTAAAAATGCAAAACAAAACAAAGGAAACAAAGGCTTTACCTAGTCACCTTAACAAAGGATCAAGTGGGAAATTCCAAGACCATGAAAGGAGGAAGGATTGTGATATATGAATGATCATTTGCACAATGTACTTGGACCGTTTATGTTTCAAACATCAATGAGGATGAAGTCTACTCCAAGGCTCCTGGGAACCCTAGCATATGCAAACTAGATCTCTCGCTTGACACTTCCTAAGAACCAAGGGTGAGGGATTTTGACATAGGAAGGCTTGAATAAATCCTATTTACTATTATATATCATAGTTAGTATGCATATGAAGGTTTAGGAAATATTTGACAATATCTAGAGGCTGCACAAGTAATAATGGCCTTCATAACTACACAACAAGATCTACTTCAGGGCTTCCCAAACAATGGATGAGGGCCACAAATTGTGAAATAAAAAAATTGATTACATTAATTAAGATATTAAATAACATTATAAATATAAATTAATCAAATTGATTGGATATAAGTGGGTTAATCCAAGCAATAATGAAAACTAGTCATTTTCCATCAAAATCTAGACAAGGTGTAGGAAAATTATATGCATCTCAAACTTTGCTTATTTGAAATGCGGGAATAACTTCAAAGTTTCATTTATACATCAATAAAAACAATTGGAATCCAAATTACATCTCACAGGAAGCTCATATATGGCATCCTCTGACAAAAAACACTCTACATGTACAAATGATTAGAAATTCCCAGGGATTGGAATGGAATATTTCTCAAACTCTCCAAATGAACTCGAAATTCACTAAATATGGTATCATATCTGGAATTATACCATCATTAATGAATGAATTTCGTAAATCCTCGCATAACACTGGAAAAGCAGCAGGGGCACACCTCTCGACTGTGACTAGGGGCACATCTCCCAAGTCAGAGAAGATTAGAACTCTCAATTCAAAAAATGAAACTATCAAAAGATGTAAGTAGGGAGAAATTACTTGTATTTATAGGTTGAATTACTTATTCTTCAAGATATTTGGTTCAATGCTGCCTCATGAACTAGAATAGAATCTACTTCTTTGTGGAGCTTTTGCTCTGCTTTCTTTCTGACTTTTCCTTCTTTCTCCTTCCTTGCTACTTTTTCTTTGACTTTTATGCTTTTCTTGCTTTTTTTTCTTTTCTTTCCTGTATATTTATTGGTTTTTTATGTTTTCAAACTACTTTGTTTATTTTTATTTCTTTCCTTCCTTTCTCCAAAATCCATAATTTCCATGCTTTATCCACTTGCCTGCTTTGCACCGGTTTTTAACTTTGGCATGCTTTCCTTCTAGACTTTTTTTTTCTTATTTGGAAACATTACATGAAGTCATCTAATCCTCCATATTCCCTCTTGGGCCCTCCTTAATAATTATCCACTCAAAATATAAAAATTAATAATTAAATATGCACTTACACTCTCCAAACTATATTCATTCCAAACATTTATTATTCCATTTGATCCTAATTAATTATTTATTTACCCATGGATCTGATGGGTTAGGATAATGATCAAGGATCACTGGGGATGTTACATGTAAATCCACAGTGATATCGAAATGGGGACATGACATTATCACTACCTGCATGGTGGAGGAGGACTTTAGAATTTTTTGAGAAATGACTAACAATGGATGTTGTCCTCTCTATGCTAATTATGTTATGGCAATAAAAATGTATTTTGAAATAGATGATCCAGAGATGGATGTAATGATATGGAGACACATGATACATAACGAAATTACCCCAAAGTGAGATTGTGTTGCTATATTTATTGGTGTATTTTGTGATCTAGGAAGAGGAGTAGAATCATTGAAGTATTCTATGAAGGAAAACACCAAGGGAGTGAAACTACAAGTTGACACTATTCTCAAGTTGAACAACACTTTGAAAAAACCAGGAAAACAAGATGCTTATGGTAAATTTCAAAATAGAATAAAAGGTCTTTTAAGTTAACCCAAGTCATCTCCACGGTTTAATCTTTTTAAGTCAGCCCTTTAGAGTGAGAGAGTTTCCTGCCTTCGACCTAAGCTAGTGTTTGTAATTTCAACCTTGGTTTCCATTACTTGTCATGATGTCATGGCTACTAGGGAATTTAAAAATCCTCAAAAAGATGTTGAATGAGGTAGTACAGATGAAGCTTAGTAATGGGATAAATTACTCTTAGCTTTGCTTGAATATTGGTTCCTTTCTTGGTAGGTATTTATACCCTACAAAGTTTAACTCTATCTTTGAGGCCATTATTTATTCTCATGAAAAAGAACCCTATACATTTTAACAACTTTTTTCTCCTTTTTCCTTCTTTTGCATATATAATAATTTTACTTGACATTATTAATATTAATTTGTTTAATTTTATTCCATATGTAGATATCCCTGCACTTCTAGTTGTTTTGCTTCTCTAAATACTAGTTGTTTCCGTTTTGGTTGTACATGTTGAATCTTTGTACCTTGAGGGTATCATCTTTACTTTTCAAGATGGACTACCTAATATGGAACTTCTATTTTGTTTCCTTTTATCATATAAAACATCTTGTCTTTTTAAATTCATATATTATAATATTTTGTTATTTTGTTCTTGGGTTCATTTGGAGTCTGTCGAGGTAGAGTCCCATTTTGTTTGGTTTTTTATGTGTAGCTATTTTCCTTTTATTAGATTCATCGATTTAGGTTTTTACTGTAGTCTATATAGGGCTCACAATAGTTTGATTTCCTTCCAATATTTCATTTTAATATGGTGAAATAGTTGGTTGATCTTGCTGAGATTTACTATTTTGGATGGTTGGAGAAAAGAAGGAAATCTTCATGATGCCTTTGTAGTTTATTTATTTTTTGGGTACACTATTAAATTTTTTCCAACTATTAGTACATTATTACCATAATTGTGTAGTCCACAATTTTTTATGAAGTCTCTAGCTTCCAACATGCATTTTTATATTTCCTTATTTGTCTTGTTTATATTGTGTAGCTCTTTTCCTTTTACTAGGTTCATTGATATAGTTTTTCACTATAATTTGTCTCTGGCTCACAATAGCTTGATTTCCTTCCCATATTTCATGTTAACGTGATGAAAGAGTTAGTTTACCTTGATGAGCTTTACTCTTTTGGATGGTTGGAGAAAAACATGAAAATATTCAATATGATTTATAGTTTGTTTATTGCTTGGGTACAATATTACAAATTTTCCAACTATTAGTACATTATTATTATTTTTAGATAGAAACGGTTATATTATATGGAAGAGGTGGTATAACCATAGAAACAGGGCCCAGTTTACAAAACACCCTTATGGAAGCGGCAAAGCAGGTCAACCATCCTTAGCCATCCTTAAACACGCTCTTATGGAAGCGACAAAGAAGGTCCAAAACTCCCTTACAAGAAGGGCATACTAACACAGTACATAACTAGAAATAATATAAGTTCAGGATTTGATATCACTAACAGAGTCCAAAAAAGACTTTTAGAACTAACAACATACTTGATTGACAGGAGGCATACATTATATACTTCAAAAAATAGAATACTAGATAGCATTCCATAATTAGCAGGAGACGAAAAAGAGTGAAAAAATGACAGAAGAGAAATCCACAGGCTACTTGGAATCCCCATAGGGACGGGATAGTGAACCTGATTTGTTTGTGCATTCCAATTTGACCACCCTCAGCTCGAGCTTATCGACCTTCACCTCCAAATTTTCCAATAGTTTGATAACTGCAGATTCAGACTTTTTGACAGTGCGTTTGAATTCCTTTCTCAGAAAAGCTAGGTCCCCTTCCACATTTCCCAGCCTTTTGCCTCCTTCAGAGTCGATTACATCCACCGTGCCTTTAAGCTTCTCCACTTCCTCTTTGACATCGAAATCAACCAGATCCAGCATGGATGATCCCAACGATTTAGAGGAAGCCATAATTGCTACCATGCTTCTGACCACCTTCGGCGCCAACACTCAGATTCTTCCTGCAACTTGCTCTATTAACAACCTCAGTTCACTTGCAGACCAACCGGACCAAGGTGCCTCTTCCCTTCATCTTCCTGGAGTTTATATCTCTACTCCTCATGCACGAAAACACTAGACCACCAGGGATCATCATATGTTCATTAAATCACACATAACCTTTCCCAATTCACGGTAGATCGATGAGACTGCTAACCTCTCGCTCGCATGCACAAAATGCTCCCTCGTACATTTATTTAAATGCTTCTTTTCATTGCCATGATATCCCACATGGTGGCACATGTCCACACCATGCATTCATTATTTTCCATTATCTCCCACGTGATGGTACCTGTCCTCACCACGTGTCCAATCGCTTGTCCATGCATTGGCCCTTCCATCAGCCTCGGTCCCATGGAAGAGGGAAAACATTATGAGACCCATTGATCTAAAGGGATTCAGGGCTTAGCACGGAGCCTAAGTTTTCCTCTAAGTCCACCTCTTTGTTGTGGATTCTAAGCACATGAAAAAATTTGACTTTGTGAAAGAAGCGAACTAAGGAATGGATCCTTTTTATTAGTTTTTCGAGGTGTAGTTTATTTGGCAAGGTGCCTTTGACAATTGCTTGGATAACTATCCTCGAATCTCCCAACACTATGAGCTTTGTAATTCTCTTGTTTTTGGAAATACAAGACCTTGCCAAAGGGCTAAGGATTTGATGATGTTATTTGTTTCCGTGCCAAGCGCCTAAGAGAAAGAGGTTTCTATTATGCCGTCCGGGGTGAAGAAACCNTGGAAATACAAGACCTTGCCAAAGGGCTAAGGATTTGATGATGTTATTTGTTTCCGTGCCAAGCGCCTAAGAGAAAGAGGTTTCTATTATGCCGTCCGGGGTGAAGAAAACCCCGCCCCTGTGTCGCGCCAGAACTATTAGTACATTATTACCATGATTGTGTAGTCTACATATTTTCATAAAGGATCTAGTTTCCAATGTGCAATTTAATATTTCACATTTCGTTTGGTTTGTCTTGTGGAACTCTTTTCCTTTTATTTGGTTCACCGATTTAGTTTCTCGCTGTAGTATGTCTAGGGATTACTTATGAAAAAGAATAGAAGAAAATAACGTGTCACCTGATTATTTGAGAGGTTTGCATGAAAATCATGAGAAATGGATCTTCCCTACTTAATGTGAAAACCATTCATTGTAATTAGAACTAGTTACACTGAGGAAGGTGGATATGCTACATCTCCCTGGACCTCTATAGGTGGTGTCATATTATTCTTATTCACCCCTCTATTCTCTCCATACTAGTGGTGGGAAGTAAATTAGATTAAAGAATATGCATATGAATGGTTTATTAAAAAAATGATTCCCAAAAATTATATATCAGGAAGCTTAGTATATTAATGTAATAACCCTACTTGGAAATTTTGGGAAAATATTGCAATTTGGGAAAATTCAGGATTAATTAGTCATGACTATGGGGGTTCCAACTGATTCCAAATGATCCTGAATATGAAAGGAATTGGTTTTGTGAGCCTGATTACATCCCAATATGACCTATGAAAATTTTTTTATATGACTTTAAGCTTCTGAAACTTTGTTTGGGGTTGATGACAAAAGGAGAAAAATTCCTAGGAAATTGTGGTAAAATTCCCCCCTAGGGTGTAGGCCAAATTGAATTCCCAAATCAAGTATGAACCACCCAATTCTTTTTATCAGAGTATGGGTACTGATATCATACATCATGGGGTGTAATTACACATGGTTATTATCTCTGAAAACTGGTTATAAAGTGCAACATTCATATGATAACTTTCAGTGAAATTGCTTAAGGGGAAATGACATTACTAGCTCAATTTTAACTCATGAGAATTACATGGAATAGTTCATATAACAGAATGAGAAACGGAGACCATTTACATCATACAAATAGATTCCACAATAGCACTAAACATTAGAGAAATTCCTTAATACATATATGATATATAACTCTTTCAAAATGGAAGCCAAATACATGAAAACTAGTTATTCAAGAGCATGGGAATGCAAGCCATTTTACACATGTATTTATGATATTTAAAATTATAGATAATATGGAAATAATATTATATATCCAAACATAATATACCCAAGCTTGGGCATCACATAAAATGATTCAAGCACAAGCACCACTCCAACAAGTGCACCATCACATGAGAGTATGGGGAATGGTGAAGTAGGAATGAGAGAAGGGGGAGATAGATGGAATCTAGAACTGTATGGAATTCAACCTGAAACTAAAAACCTTTCATTTAGTTCCAATTAGATATATGAATTTAATCTCCATCAACCAACTTGGAAAGGAATCCAACTTCCTCAAAATTGGTTCACAAGCAGGGAGAGTGAACACTCACCATGCAATGGACAAGCAAAATCTATCCAAAATTCCAAATAAAAATTAATAAATGATCGAAATAAATTATAGTTCCTCATGAAATCCATTGATTAACTTCATGAGGAATCCTAAGGTCGAAGTTTCCTCCATAGTCTTCCTCCAACTCATCTTAGTTGTTTCGTAACTCCTATGACACTTGTCCTCTTCCTCATGCTCCAATTCTTTCCCCAATTTGAATGGATTCCTATAACTACCAAATACACCCTCTTGGTGGCTATTTTTATCCCTATCATGTCATATTTTTCATAGGTATGAAATCATTTCTGAATTTGGCATATTTGTCATAGAATCTTTCGTCATTAGTTGTCATAGAGTGCATGGAATCTCCTTCTAGGTGGCTTCTTCTTAGTCTCTTCCTCTTCCATGGGATTTAATTCCATTTAGTAATTCTAATTCCTTGGCTCATGATATTCTATTTTAACCCACATCACGCCTCAAGAACATTACATTCCCCATGTATTCGAATTTAGATGAAAGTCATGCCAAGTGTGGGGGGGAATCTAACCACCCAAGGACTCCATGATCCTCCAAGTGTCTCCATAAACCAATGCCACCTTATTTTATTAAAAAATATTATTTATGTGACCCAATTTAATGTGAATATTGTAAAATAATGTCCTTTTGGGTCTCATAGCTCCGTTATTACAAAATTTTATGCCTCCACCTCAACTTAGGGAACTAGGAGGTTGGTGAAACATTGTTTGATAGTAGTATTATTTGGATGGGGACATGAAAGTCCTCTCCACCAAAGATTTATTGTCCTCAATAAATGCCAAGTTTGGATGTTGCAAATTTTTTTCGTCTTCACAAGTGGCTTCCTCATTAGGAAAATCCTTCCATTGTACTAAGTATTCCTTTATAGTTTTGATTCTTAGCTTCCTTCTCCTTGTCTTCACTATTCTTTCTGGAATGAGAACTAGTTGTGCTAAATCATATAAGGGATCCTCGTAATGTTTTTGAAACTGAAATATTTTTCCCTATCACATTTTTTAGACATGAAACATGAAATACATTATGGATTTTACTTCCTTCTGGAAGTTCCAATTCATTGGCCACTTCTCCAACTTTTCGAACCACTTTGTAGGACCATAAAACCTTGGTTTGAGATTTTATGAACCTTTATCTTTTAAGGAGGTTTGTTTATAGGTCCAAAACCTCAAATAAACCAAGTCATTCACTTGGAAATGTCTCTCCACTCTATGTTGATCTGCATATTGTTTTTGTTGGTTTTGGGCAACCTGCAAGTTATCTTTCAAAAACTTCAAAATATCTTAACTTTATTCAATCCAATACTTAGATTTTTGATATCTACTATCACCAAATATTTGGTCAATACAAGTGGATGCATCATAACCATAAAGTGATTTGAAAGGAGATGTGCCAATGGACATATGAAAAGTAGTATTATAGCAAAACTCACCCAAATGCAACCATTTGGTCCATGCTTTTTGCTGCCCACTAACATAGTTCCTTATGTGACCCTCCAACCATTGATTCACCCTCTCTATTTGGACATCAATTTGTGGATGATACCTTTTTCAATGATTCAAGTTTGTTCCCACCATTTTGAATAGTTCTTGCCAAAATGCACTAAAAAATATGTTATCTCTATCACTAACAATGCTCTTGGGAAGCCCATGCAATCTGAAAATTTCTCTAAATAATAACTCAACAAATTGTGCAAGAATGAAATATGTATTAATAGAAAATAAATGAGAAAGTTGAGTGATTCTATCCACCACTACAATTATGCAATCCTTACCAAGTACTTTGGGTAAACAAGTGATGAAATCCATGGAAATGCTCTCCCATTTTTGTTTTGGTATAGGAAAGGGCTGCAAGAGACCAGATGGATGATTACGATCCGCTTTGTTTTGCTGACATGTTGGGAATTCATTCACATAATTTAGAACATCATTCTTCAACCCTTTCCAAGAGAATCTTTCTCTCAACATTATATATGTTTTGAATAAAAAATGGTGGACTGCTAGAGGAGAATCATGAGCTATCTTCAAAACTTTTTGCTTAAAGCCTGAACTAGGGACTAAATAGATTCTATCTTTGTAGTAGATTATTCCTTCCAACACCTTATACCTATAATAATGGTTAGTCCCATCAAAACGTTCACAAGAAAACTTACCCTTGGAATATTCTACTTCTAATATAGCTTTACAATCTTCTGCAACACCCATTACAGAAACAGAGGGTATTCTAGATAAGGAATCTTCTACCAAATTATTATTTACCTTTACATATTCAATTTACAATTCAAATTCTTCAACCTTACTGACCCA